>OY735257.1:10988818-11044512 GCA_963457715.1 Argyresthia albistria | reverse complement strand
GTCTCTTTACTTGACCCATTTACCACATATTTGGGTCAAAACTTTGAGGCAAGTTAATTGTTTCAATCTTGAATAGAACTTCCTACTCCTAAAGGTGTTTGAGTCGAAATTAAGATGTCTATCAGAGCCTAATGGATAATAGCCGTACATAGGTCTTCACTGGGTAAGGTAGGCAAACCCTGAGAGATGGACGGTTGTATTTGAAAATCTTTTATAATTGCAACTTTGTAATGTAGCAGTTTGCAGCTTACAAGCACCCAATATATTCATTTCATTTCATTCAATTTATACTTTATTGCACAAAAAAAAAACATAAATAAAACCGGCCAAGTGCGAGTCAGACTCGCGCACGAAGGGTTCCGTACCATTATCTATATAATTGAAACAAAAAGTAAACTTTAGAAAAAACCGACTTCCACAAACCCTATTTGATTAGATTGAGTTTAATACAAACTGTAACCCCTTATCCCCCCCCCCCCCAGGGGAATTAATTTTGTCAAATCCCATATCAGTGCTACCCCACGCTACTAAGGAACCCCTGTACAAAGTTTCATGGCTCTAGGTCCATCGGTTTAGGCTATGCGTTGCCTGCCCGTCAGCCACGCATTGTATTTGTACCTAGTATTGAGCAGATCTGGTGGCCATATGTGGTCTTCATCAGCAGTTCCGCATCACAATATTATGCTTACCATGTGCATTTGCACGAGTTATTATGAAAAACACAAAAATCACTATAGGTCTAATCGGTCTAATTTTCCAAATCGGTCCATCCGTTTAGGCGCTATCGAGGCACATACATAAAAATAAAATAAAAAAAAACAAACATCCGGACGAATTGTAAACCTCCTCCTTTGGGAAGTCGGTTAAAAAAACCGCAAAAAACACGTTAATTGTATGGGAGCCCCCTTTATATTAAATTTATTTTGTTTTTAGTATTTGTTGTTATAGCGGGAACAGAAATACGTCATCTGTGAAAATATCAACTGTCTAGCTACCACGGTTCATGAGATACGGCCTGGTGACAGACAGACGGACGGACGGATATCTTGAGATTTTAAGGTACTTTCCCTCCAGGGCCCATTCGTTTTTTCCACCCTGTATATGTGTGATCTGTAACTGTATTTTTCATGAAATACCCAAAAAATTTGTTCAAATTATCATCTTATGTCAGAATAACTTTGTAGCTAGTTGAAAAATAACATTTGAATTGATTCAAAGCTTGCCGCGCTTTTAGGGCCTTTAGTACCTACTAAACGCCGCCGTAAGCAGCACTGTCTACAACCTACTCCTACTGGAAAACGTGAGACACCCATCTACAATTTCCGTACAATGAGGTTCACTCACTCATTATGTCAATGTCATGCAGACTGCAAAACATCATTTCAACGCACCAAAGAGTATTTAATTAAAACATCACTGGCAGCCAAACTTGAAGTGGCCAAAAGGAAAAAAATAATTTCTGAGCTCTGAGATTTGTATGAAAACAAAAGTAATTAAAAACTATTAATTTTATAATTATTTTCTAAAAGTTCTACAGTATAAATAGAGACGTCGTAATTCATCAATTAATATTTAAAGTCTTTGTAGAAGTCCGGGGACGACATTGCCATATCATTTAAATTTAGTTTCATTAAAAGAAGGCTTACCTACCAAAACAAAATGGCCTTGGTATAAACTTTTCAAGCGTGTTGTGAAGACGTATCTTGTACCGAGACCACTTTCAATTTGTAATATCTCTCGTATTTCAGTATTTGTGGTTGGTGCGGCAACAGATATACACATTCTGTGAAAATTTCAGCTTTCTAGCTATTACGGTTCGTGCAGGCGGACCCGGTGACAGACGGACGGACGGACGGACGGACGGACGGACGGACGGACAGCGAAGTCTCAGTAATAGGGTCCCGTTTGGCACCCTTCGGGTACGGAACCCTAAAAACACGTAACATTTACAGAAAGATATGTACAAAGGCGCTTCAATATACATTTCAAAAATATATTGTGAAGAATGCTGTCGTCTAAAGTCGATTAGTTTAGGAGGCTATTGTTTGTGTAGGAGGCTATTGCTCCGATACTCATGTTTATATACCGTGAATGATGGTGGGCGGACTCCTAGCTACTAATTTGTCGCTCCATAATTGATAAATTTCTACATCGTATAGTACAGTCAAGATCTACATCCGTGCTTGCGTAAGGTCAGGTCGTTCTGTTTTTTTTTTATTTGTTAGGGCTTAAACCAGCATTAACATGCCAGATTTGCAATAGCTGTATAGAGCCCGCCATGGCTCCAAATTGTAGCTAATTTAGTCTTCTTTGAAGCATGCAAAGTAACTATAGCAATCAGACCCTTCTTTTACTGACATGTTGAGCAAAAACTGTAAAATGACCGAAAATTTCATGGTTTTTTGGGTACACGGCCGCTCGCACAGCACTTGGGAAATTGCAAATCTGGCATTTTAATGCTGGTTTAAACCCTAACAACATAATAAAAAAATCAGAACAAACCGTATGCAAGCACGACCCTTTCTCATGTTTAAAGTGACTGTACTAGTAGGTGAGTGGTCATAGCCCCTAGTAAAACAATATCGATTGCAATTTGTACATTATTATTCTCGTGTCAGACAGTTGCAGTGAAGTTCAGAAAACTTATCGAATATTCATGGGTTTTATAAAATAAACGTATTTGAGACTTATTAATTAATTTATTATTAAAATTGATACAGTTAAGTTTATACTGGTTTAAACCTTATATTACTTTTTATCACTTCATCATCACGACACAGCGCCTAGTATAAAACAAATTCGCTTCCCGGTGACTTTTTTCTTCATTGATGCTTTAATTTTAGTTAATTTTTAAGATTTTGTTTTACTAATACAATTTTTATTTAGTCGTATGGCTTAATTATAAGTACAGTCGTTTCATATTATTTAATTACAAGTTTATGTCAAGGCTTTTAACCCATTGGGCTACGTCATTAGAAAGGGATGTATGTAATACTAAATACTACGTCTAATACAATGTAAATTGTTTAAAGAAATAAATAAACTGAAACTCAAACTGTCCCTATGTATGCTTAGGTCTTTATAAAACTACGCAACGGATTTTGATGCGGTTTTTAGGGTACCGTACCCCAAGGGTGCCAAACGAGACTCTTACTAAGCCCACGCTGTCCATCTGTCCGTCCGTCCGTCTGTCTGTTAGTGGGTCCTAGAGCACGAACCGTAATAGCTAGAAAGTTGAAATTTTCACAGAATGTGTATATCTGCCGCAACAACAACAAATACTGAAATACGAGAGATAGGGGTCCCCGTACAAGAAACGTGTTTTTAATTTTATTTTTGTTTTATTGTTTTGAGTGCTTAAGTTGTCTTGTGCGATTCCGACTCGATGTTGACCTTTTTTCAAGAGGATGGTTTACATGTATAATACATGCATAATATAGTGCACCGTGAATTGCACCCGTGCGAAGCCGGGGCGGGTCGCTAGTAACTTATAAATGCGGTGATGGAAAACATCGTGAGGAAACCTTCATTACTCCATAGCTGCGGCGATGGGCTAGCCCCCTGTCACGTAAAATAGAGTATTGAATAACTGGCTGAAAGTGGGCACAGTGGTGCCTCCGCCACCCCGTACGGGAAAAGGCGTGACGCTATGTGATGTTAACTTTTAAATTAAAGATTTAAAGCACCCTCGACACAAACAATGAAACCTAAATCTAGAATTTGGCCAACTTGGTTCCTTGTTGAGCTGATAACATTCGAACCAGTGATCCGAGTTTAAATAAAACATGGCTAAGAGACATCAAAGGGAAATCAACTACTATTTACAAAAAAAAACCGCATCACAATCCGCCCACCCGTTTGACCGCTAGGGCCACGTACACACAGACAGACGCTTCAAAATCAACATTGCTCTTTTTCGTCGGGAGTTGCAATTTGACTACACTACAATTTTGTGAAGGTCACTATCATAGTAGGACCAAAATAATCATATAGCTTAATCCTTACTCATGTCCAGTCTAGAATACCGGGGGGCAATTCTCACGCCAGCGAGATCATGCCCATGGTCGAAATATCGATTTTGAGATACCGAAAACTCCATCGAAAACAAGAAAAAGCTATTCTCACGGCACAGCCATACGACCAACCGAGATATCTCGACCCGTTTTCGATCGAAATAAATATGAAACGAGATCGAAAACTCCATCGAAAACAAGAAAAAGCTATTCTCACGGCACAGCCATACGACCAACCGAGATATCTCGACCCGTTTTCGATCGAAATAAATATGAATCGAGATCGTTTTTCACGGATTTACGCGGTATCAAAACCGATATCTCGACTAGGGAGATGATCTCGATAGCGTGAGAATTGGGGGCCAGCATTCACACAGCATTACAAAAACAATTAACTAACTTACTGCCATACGTGGTTAACCATGGTTAACCATAGTACATCAGTTAAGAGCTTATTACATCACGCTGTCGGCAGGGCCCTGTCTGACTCACTGGGGGCGATTTGAAAGGATAAAGTACTAAACTAAAAAGGCCACTAAGCTCTCTAAACGTCATAATGACGTCATCTTAGTTTAGAGGCTTTAGTTGCCTTTTTAGTTTAGTGCATTATCCTTCCAAATAACCCCACTGTCTCTTTCTAGGCGTTCCATCATGAGTGAGACGTCTATACAAATCGTGCCCTGCCGACAGCGTAATGTAATAAGCTCTGTAATTTCGCATTGATTTGAAGTGAAATTAAATGTCTCTGAGTACGGCGTTCAGACATTCCCAGATTTGCACCTCAATCACGCGCCCCCGGGCAACGCCGCCAGCGAATTGCTCTGCAGTTTCGAGATCTGCTCCTTGAAGTTGGCGATAGTACTCTTGGCCAGTTTGAGCTTTTCCTTGAGGTCCGTGATCTCGCTCCGGACTTTAGTCTTGGCTGTTAGAATCTTCTCGAGTGTCTTTGTCTTTTTGTCTTCAACTGCAATTATAAATTGTATAGCTGTAGGTAGTAGTTGCAAAACCACTCTGTCACTGACCGGGCTATCTATCAACTAGATGCTAGGCAATCACTGAGGGACAAATTCAAAAATATCAATATACTTGATGTTACCTGTCAATACATTTATGAAAATATCATGTACACCAGAAAAAACATAGGTTTATTTAAGACTTTAGGTCATAATCATAGTATTAGCACTAGAAATAGAAATAAGATTGCTATGCCCGCGTTCAGACTCAGTAAGGTTGCTCACTCTTTTATGGGAGTATGCACAGAGAAAGTAATCACTAGGAGTATGTGTTAGTTTTTATAATAAAATACCTAATGAAGCAACGGACCTACCAGAAAGGAGGTTCAAAAACTATGTCAAAAACGGCCTATTGAAGAATTCTTATTACAGTGTAAAAGAATATTTAGATGACAAAACTGCATGGTCTTTACCATCTCAGCGCACAGAAATCCAAAGAGGGGCGATGGACTGAGTCTGTACGTCTCTTCTCGGTGTATTTCCTTGTACTTAAGTAGAAATACATAACATTGTATTTTTAAGGCTCTGATATTTTAAAAGAGGTACGGGGGAGTTTCTAGCCCTTCTTTGCTCCATCCCTAAGCCCACAACTTCCAAACGGGCGGTAGTATACAAAAATATTAATATTATATTGACGTTGACTAAGTAATATGTATGATTTTATGGTCAATAAAAATTTTGAACTGAACTGAACCCAGCTTGTTCCCCTCCGTGGGGGGGGGGGCATTGAGGAGGTTTTATGGGACAAAGAATGTCCGTGTGTTATGGGGAAAGATAGTCAGAAATTGTTATATTTTTTTGCATTTCAGGGTGGCTCCCATTAGAAATGTAATTAATAATTCTTATACTTACCTTTCGCTTACCTTCCTTCTTAGCTTTACAACTCAATACAAAAACACTGATGAAAAACTGTTGCCATAAGAATTACATTTAACACTGATTGATCAAAAACTGATTCCACTACAACAAGTTTTTGAACCTGGGATCTTTTACCATGCATGCATGCACTTGGTGACTATTGATTTCCATTCCAGCAATTATTTGAAGCTTGTGTTCAATAACAGTTGTTACACATCCATTAAACAGCTGTAGGTGTAGCTCTATCGTGTTCTGCCAACCATATACATATTGAATAATAGGCTTGCGTACTGATGTCAAAATAGAAACTTTTTATGAACTGTCAAAACGGAACTTTTGTTTCTGAGTTCTATCACAGGGTGTTCATCCCATACAAATTAGAATTAGTGGAATTAGTAACCCTTCGTAAAAAAGAGATGGCGTGAGGAGGAAGATTTGTACTATAAACGCTATGATTTCAGTTAACAGACTTCTATGTGGTGCTAATCTTTGAATAAATCCTATATATCTTAGCGCCATCTCGTGGTATTTGCAATTTTTCGATGGTGCTGCACCAAGCGATAATGGCCTCGAACTAAAGAAGCTTCCGTAGCATCTCAGTTTACGCTGGTATCATAATTTGTACTAGGTGATTTATTTGTATTAGTATAATATTATAGTATCTGTGGTTCTATAAAATAACGACAGAGTGACGTTATGTAAAAGTGCCATCAAATGCTGTATTTTTTTGCACAAAATTGACTTTATAAAATATACCTACCGGAAATATACAATTCTGAGAATGTCAAGCCATTTTGTACCTACATAATGTTTCAACTTAAGACTTGTTCCTTGATTTATTGGTTTACCTTGGACGCAAGCCCATTATATTAGTAAGGGGGTGTGGAATTCAGCCACAGGGCATGAGTACCCAATGTAACTAATGATAAACAAAAATCAACTCACAATCAGTCTCATGCTGCCAAGAGTTGTTGGTTAGCGGCTTGACAGTCGTTAGTAGATGCTGCATCAGCTGTGTCGGCTCCTGGAAGACCATTTCCTCATAGTTCTCGCTGACGAGTGCCCGGCCGACAGTCGGCGCCGGAGCACCCTCAGCCGACGAAGTCTGGAATAGCTTGAGGATGTGGTAGAGTGTTATCTGGAATTATAAACATATTTATTTAGTTGTGAATATGAACATGTTTATTTTGTTGTTTCATTATTTCTTGTTGTTTTCGTTCATTTTGGCGTAAATCAGAATTTGATGACTTGAACAGGTCAATCATAAAGCTAAAAATGGAAAAAAAAAAAAGTACAAAGTACAATAGAAGTTGGATGCATGCTATAGAATTAATTACAGTGGCTTAGTTTTAACTTAGACCCAACAAAAGGCTACAGTCCAGAAGGCGACACCTGAGAAATGCATTTGGGTACATTTTGCTTTAAGGCAACTGTAAAAACAGAATTTAGAATAAACCAGTGGACACTCTTACCACTTCAGGTCCCTTTACTCTCTACCATGTACCTATGTGTGCACGCTCAAAATCTCATTCTTCTGGTATCGCCTTTTTGCCTTTAACACAATGTTTAACGACAGGTGATGTTTGACAACCTCTGTGGCGCAGCGGTTGTGCATCTGCCTACCATGGGAGAGGTCCCGGGTTCGAATCCCGGCTGGGGACAAAAAAAACCCCAGGTCTTGGATGTTTACATGTTTGTGATGTCGCTGTTTCTGGTTCCCACAACACAAGGTATCCTAGTGTGGAGTCAGAAGCAATGTATGTGCCTGTATGTAAGTAAATGTTTATGTTTAGGTACTCACAGGCCGCTCGTTAGGATCATGGAAGTGTATCTTGACAACAATCTCGAATTCCCCCCAGCCGGTCTCCGTCACCTCATAGGGCGGCTTCGTCACTGTCCTGTTCGGAATCTGGTAGCTTTCGTGGAGTTTGAACGTGACTTTCTTCACGTAACAGGACATGTCTTCGTTGGTGTATGGCTTCACGTAGACCGTCCATTGATGCGTGTGGCCGTCCTCCTCTCGCTTCTTGCCGAAGTAGCGAGCTACGTTGCCGTACACGATAGGCTTTACTATGACTAAACCCTGGAAAAAGTTAAATGATGAGTAAATGATAAGTTTCCCTCTAAAATACAAGAGTACCGACGATTAGTTAAGTACAGGAATTGGCTCACCTTCACTCTGCCCCCTGAGTCGGGGCCGAAATCGGTTGGTAAACTCATTTGGGAGTCAATCTTGGCGATTAAACGAGAATACGGCTTTATTTGTTTGTGTTGTGTAAACAAGAAAGAAATATAACCTCAAATCAAACCACCAAAAATATAAACTGTGTTCAAAGTCGAACTTTTGTGTTTTGCGATCATTCGAGACGTCCGTACGGTGCGGTACCGTACGTACCTACCTCCGGTTAACTGTCGTGCTCTATACAGGGTAAAATCGTTAATAATTGTGCACAGGGCACAGGCGATTATTCAGTTCCTATTACAAATATCCAATAAATTATCGAAAGTACGTACCTACCCTAATGAATAAAATAACATCAATAACTTGTTAAACTATCCAAAATTTTGACATCAATCACTCCATACATTTAGGCCCGGTTTCTCGTAGACCTTTTTTCCTCAAAATTGCGCGACAGATTGTCAAACTCCGTTTAAATGTAGTTTGGGTTGCTGGAAAATTCAACTGACAGACTGTCAGCTGTTTGTCAAGATCTCCAATTCAAACCTCAGATTAATGAAACTCTTTGGCCCTCCTTCCTCCAAGTTTTCAACAAACTGTCAATGTCAACAACTCAACAGACCAACGTGAATTTGACGTCTGGCCTAAGGATAGAGACAAAGTCATGTGCTAGAGGGAAACAGTGACTGAATGAAAATGAGCGAATGGGCTGGGTTACCACATACAATATAAAATCAGCCTTCAACCTGTTTTTCCAATCATTTGCGTTTTAGAAACTTAAAGATTGTCTACAGATTATTTCTTTTTCTAGAACTCAAAACATATATCGTTACACCGGTTACACCGGTACCGTTACATACAAAACATACAAATATTCCTCGTATTATGTAATGCCTGCCGCCTGCCACTCGGCTCGGACCAGCCGCAACTCGGCTGGTTCTCGCCTCGGACACCAATTAGAGATTTTGAGTATTCATATACAAAAATGAATTATCAATAACTTATAAGTTAGTTTTTAGGGTTCCGTACCCGAAGGGTGCCAAACGGGACCCTATTACTGAGACTTCGCTGTCCGTCTGTCCGTCCGTCCGTCCGTCCGTCCGTCCGTCCGTCCGTCTGTCACCAGGCTGTATCTCATGAACCGTGGTAGCTAGACAGTTGAAATTTTCACAGATGATGTATTTCTGTTGCCGCTATAACAAAAAATACTAAAAATCAAAAGAAATTTAATATTAAGGGGGGCTCCCATACAACAAAAGTGATTTTTTTGCTCATTTTTGCTCGATATTGATAATGGTAGCAGGAAGACGCTTAAAATGTTCACAATATATTGAGTATATTATTTACTTAAAAAAAAAAACGCGTGTAGCACCGTACACGTGTTAGAAGTAAAACTTCTGTAGCTAGATCATTAAGTGGTACCTATACTATACACCTATACCTACCTATACTAAAAGAGATTTAAATTTCCAATTTTGAGATCCAATCTCTGCTTCAAGTTACTTTTAAGTTTCAGACGTCCGATTATTTGAAATTATTTTATACTTGTACTTACTTTTAATACGTCATGTCATTTATTTCCCACCATTCCTTATCTACAATTTGTCGCGCTCGTGGTGATATACTTAACTCATTCAATAGTGTCACTACTATTTGCATCTCGCTCAGATTATATACCATCTGACGTCACGTCTTTAAGCCGTCTCGCTCAAATGTATGCATTGCTTTGCTTGTTTTAGAAATCCATATCGACCCGTGTGACATTGATGAAACTCTTTTCTTACAAACTGTATGGATCGCATCGCACAGCTGTCAAACATAAGTTCCGGTTCCAACAAAGAGGTTGAACGAAGTAGTTTGAGTCATGCTAGTTGGTTGGTTTTGTTCGTCCCAGCCAGCGGCGGCGGCGGCGGCGGCGCCATCTTGGCCATACCGGAAATCAAGAACTCGTGGAAGAATGCTTAAAATATTTTTTATTTGTTAACGTTTCATCAGGTTTTTCTCTCACTAATTAACATTCTTTATTGTACGAATGTATTATTATCTTATCTGATTAGTTAAAAACCGTATTGAAAATAGTTGCGGTTTTAAAAGTCTTCAGCCGACCCTGACGTCACCGATTCCAATTTCCGTTACATTTCTTAGCCACTCGTGATAGCACCCGGCTAGTAGTAATTGAAAAGCAAATATATGAATAACCCACAGTTGAGAGGTTAAATAAATTTTACCCCCGTGCCCCAAGAAGTTTTACTTCAAAATTAAATAATTAAATTAAAATTAAATTAATATTTAGGGGGGGCTCCCATACATTTTTTTTGCGGTTTTTTTTTAGATAATGGCACGGAACCCTTCGTGCGCGAGTCCGACTCGCACTTGGCCGATTATTAAAATATTGCGAGTACACTCCGTTCACAGTTATTTTACCTCCACATATATCTGTGCCTCTCTTTCTAGCTGTCAGGATTCCGTACAGCTAGAAAGAGAGGCAAAGGTGTACCTGAAGGTAAAATAACTGTCTACGGAGTGTACCTATAAAAGGTCTCATTCAGTCTCATTGTTGTTGTTGGTTCCCTGAGATAGGCACGGCAAGGAACGCAGAGGCACGCACCGGCCCGTCCACGTCCGGGGCACGGCCAAATGTGTAGTTTATGAACACAGCGTACGTCACTGATCGAAAACGTCAAAGTGACGTGTGGATGGAGATTATGAAACGGCGGTGATATTTTCATTTTCATTTCACGGGAAATCTTCAGCAAAACAAATTAGTTATGTACATACACGGTGGACTATAGTAATACTTTAGTACAACATTGAAACACGGAAGATGATTTCCTGATTACGTCGTCAGTATAATTTTATAACTCGGTAAGTTTCCAGCTTTATTTACAAATATCTTATCATTGCATACGTTGTTGTTTACCCTGACTGGAATGTTCATGAAATGTGACCTAAAATTAAACATAAACGTATTTCGTAATGACTTGAGATGAGAACGGTATTGGCTGAAGTCTCAGGAGGATATTATTTTAGGTTAGGAATCGTCGCACTGCACTGGCACCTGTTTCTAAGTGATTATATTATTTAGATTTGAGCATTTATATTAGTTAGGACCTTGGTTAGGATATTATCTCGAGACCTACAAACAAGGTCCAGATTTATAGCCTGTATATTAAAACTTATAGATTAACATATAAAAATTATATAATTTAGATAACTGCTTGCTTTATCTTCTAAAACCATTATTATCTCTAGGTCAAAAATTGTTAACTAGTTAAAAACTTGACTCAATAACCAAACAATCGGTTGCCTTCCAATCTTGCAAAAAAGTAAATAATTTTAACACTGTTCTAATCAGAAAATGTTGATAATTTATTTATACCACCCTGAGGCAGAGTAGAGGAGGTACATTTGTGTCAGCTGAATGAAAGCTTTAGTGAAGTGGTAACAAAAACTAACAAATGTGTGAACCCTAGTGAGTAGTGTGTGTGAGAGTGCTGTTATACCGAATATCAGTGGTTCATATGTCCCTAGCAATGGACTTCCTAATTGGAGGCCTGGCCGGTGTTGGAGCCGGAATCTTCAGTAACCCATTTGATGTTGTGAAGACACGGATGCAGCTGCAGGGCGAGCTAAAGGCTAAAGGGAAACACGCAATCCATTATCGAAATATACCGCATGCTATGTACACGATTGTGAAACATGACGGATTTAGAGCATTGCAAACAGGACTGGTCCCAGCACTATGGTTTCAATTGGTTGTCAATGGTGTACGGTAAGCTCATTTAATCTAATTCAACATTACAGATATAAAACAAAAATACTTTTTTATATCTGATTTTTATCTCAAATGTGTCTAAAATACATGCAGCCCAGAACAGAACAAAATGGAGATCCCTGGTCATTCACCAGCAATCATGACCCTCACAATTATCAGCTATGAGGAAACAGATAGAAAGAAAGAGTGTCTAAACTCTTATTGATTTTCAGGTTAGGGGTGTACCAAACAGCAGACAACTATGGCTTGCTAAGAGATGAAAAAAAGAGCACCAAATTGGCTAACAGCCTATTCATTGGTGCAATCTCTGGTATGCTAGGAGCGAGCCTTGGTAGTCCCTTTCAACTGGTGAAGACCCAACTTATGTCTTATTCTTCAGAGAAGATTGCCGTTGGTACGCAGCATGCACATAAGGGCGCCACTTATGCATTTAAGAAGATTTACAAGAAGGATGGATTTGGCGGGCTTTGGAGAGGGGCACATGGCATGATGTTGAGAAATTCTATTGGATCGTCATCACAGATTGCATCATATGCATTGTAAGTAGATTTTTCCTTGCTTTAACAATATCATGGTTAGGTCCCTTGTCACTCGAACAGAGCACCTCACACACTTAAGCTTAGCTTAGCTTAGCAATGATGTGTGTCAGATATGGGAGCAATCGTTTCAATGTGAGAAGTCTGGGAGAATTCACCATAAACTCACACCTAGGTCTGAGTTAATAATAAGGATTTTCTGTACGATTTTCAGGGTCAAAGAATGGTTGGACAATAACAATTTGCTCCAACAGTCCAGATATTTAACCGCGTTCGTGGCGAGCAACGTCGGCGCTGTCGTAAAAACTATCGCACTCACGCCGATGGACGTCATCATGACGAGATTGTACAATCAAGGTCAGTGAGCTAGGAATTGTGGCGTCAGCGAATTCCATACCACAGAGTTACAATCTTCATAGATCCAGTGGCCAAAATTGGAACTAAAAGTCGTCAGTATGAAAAGACGTTTAGGCTTTATTGCAGTGGCGACGCCCCGCGCCGTCACATCGGGCCAGATAATAAGTTTTTTGTACTTTATATCTTTATATCTCTCGTAATGTTTATTTATAATCAACACTCTTGGGCGAGCGTACATTGCCCTGTCTTATTTTTGTTCAGCTGACTCACTTTTTGTCCATCCGAGTATTAAATGGCAAACAAACTTGCTTGGCCTTATTCTATAAATAACTACACTACACACTATAAATATCTTCGGTTTGGAACATTGCGATCGAAGTCCAGTTTAACAACTTCAGTGAGTCATGCGGGCTGCGGTAAAGATTTTCTCTCATGCGCCATTTCTATATCCCCAGAGGTGGACTTAAAGGGTCACGGAGTCTTATACGGCGGGGTCGTCGACTGCGCACGAAAGATCACAAGAACTGAAGGGCTGCTGGCTTTCTACAAGGGCATAGGCCCTTGTTACCTGCGGCAGGCGCCGCACTCCGTGCTATTGCTGGTGCTCTGGGACATTTTGAAAGATCTACAGATGTCGATGGAGAAGGCGTGATAGGAAGTAAATTCGACCCAATTTGAGGTTGTGAGCGTGCTAACTATTGACAGAAGCATTCGGACCGTTCCGTTCATTATTGTTAGCGTACGCCTGTGAAGCTAGCGCCATCTGTTGGTTTATGTTGATAACTTATGACAAAAATGTACCACCAAGATTTGTGGTTTGGTTACTGTAATCGAAGTCCAGTCCAATTCAGTAGGAATACAAAGGTAGCTACAATACCAGTGAAAGTAAGCATCTGTCTGTGGAGAGTAACTTTCTCTGTTTTATCAATTTATAGTCCCTAGATGACGCTGTCTGTCCAAATCACGTAAATAATAAATCATAACTATCTATCGTTAGCTTAATTTGAATGTATGCTTGAAAGATATGGTGCTATTTCTGTAAGTGTTATTTAAATCTAATTCCAAAGAGATTGTCCAAAGTAGGTTAGATCCTACCTTACCTAATTGTTTTTTGATTACGTAGTTACTTAATTTATGTAGGCCTAGTCCTAACATATAAAACAAATAGATTTACTCAAACAAAGCTAGTAATGTGTTCATTATTTTGACAAACTTCGAGCCAGAAAAGGCACCAGAAATTTCCTGTGAAAATCCATTACTGTCGTGTTTTAGCGACCAGCAATTACCCGTGAAAATCCATTATTGTCAAGCCCTCATCTCTGGAATACCGACTCCATGCTGAATGCACGGTTTTGTTTTGATGGATTAAAATGTTAATATTTTGGTACATATAGAGGTAAATAAATGTGTAATCAACTCAACTATCATTATTTATCCTGTCAAGCGGTTTTAGTCATCAAATCGTTATACCAGTGGTCGCTAGCGCGACGGGTTTACAAGAAACTCTATGAAGCATGTCCCCAAGTTCGAAAGCGGATTCACACTGCTGTATCAGTGTGGGTGGCGGCCGTGTGACCATACATTTGCCGCTACCGACCGCGGTGTATCGAAGTCTTCATAGTCCTAGTCTTCACTAGCTTTAGTATCAACACCAAAGAGCCTGTAAGTTCAATAATTGTACAGTATTAATAACGAATAACTTGTCAACGAATACCTTGTGAGCATTTTAAAATTAGTATTATTTGTTTGCCATAAGATTAAAATCTAAATCTAAATAGGTTTATTTAGGCCGACGACATTATACTCGTATAGATGACCGAATATGTACTGTGTTTGCCTGATTGAGCAAAAACTCATCCTGTGTGTTAACTTATTAATGTGTAAATAATTAGTTCTTAGATTGTAAAGCAATAATCGCGCATTTATGTAACGCATAATATCTATAGTACTCTATTTTTGTACTGTGTAGCGGCTACACTGTAGCGGCTACACTGTAGCCCAATGTAGGTTACAGATCGCGAGGCGCGACTCGCACTTGACCGCTTTATTTTAGAATCTGTACTGTGTGATATTAATCTGAACAATGTGCAATAAATAGCAAAATATTATCTGACATTTTTGTTATTACGTAGAATTAAATCTGAAATTGGATAAAATGTTTCATTTTATGTTGAATATAGGTACTGTCCTCAAATTCCCATCAAAACTTGACTATCCCGTCTAAACTGGAATTACTACTACAAAAAATAAAATAAGTTGACTTCAAATGAACTCAAAAGTAAGAAATAACAAAATATTAACGACACTCACCAATAGAAATGTAGGTACAAAACTAATTTTGTTTCGATTTTTTTTTTCACTTTTCTGCAAAAAAAGTCATTACGAGTGTTTTGTTTGACACCCTAAATTTTCCCGTAGCCCTAAAACAAATTCACTATAACTAAAAAACAAAACAATCGGATAAAATTTTGTACTTATCCTTGGAGAAAATAAAAAAAATAACTGTTAAAGTTTTTATATGACTGCACCTTTCAGTTACAAATTACAATCAATTAAATGTTTTATTTACCTCGCTTGAATGATGTAAAGTAGAATGCTTACCTCGGGTTGTAAGTAGCTATTTCACCCTCGAACTATATTCGCCCTCGCTCGGCGCCCTTTGCGAGCTGGGTTCGCCTTTGGATCTTCGCTTCGTCCGAAATAGCTCTCTTACGCCCTTGTCTAACAATCTACTTATTGATTTCATAAGTTATCCTACAGACCACTAGATGGCGCCGAAAGTAAAAAAAGATGGCTCGCTCGTTCGCGACCTCACCGACTTCGCAATGGGCGGTACCTCTGCGATGTTCGCCACACTGTTCACAAACCCGCTGGAAGTGGTCAAGACCCGGATGCAGCTTCAAGGGGAGCTAAAATCGAAGGGACAGCACACTGTGTTCTATAAGAACGTGCCACATGGACTGTTTGTTATAGCGAGAACGGAAGGGTTTCTTGCGTTGCAGAGTGGGCTGACTGCGATGATGGGGTTCCAGTTCTTCTTGAATACCTTCAGGTACCACCAAAGTCGATAACCACCAGGCTTGCTCGATCTATTCACAGATGGCACTACTTTAGTTTCAAAGACACCTATGAAAATTGATACCGGTGTTATGTGATAAAACTGAAATCCCGAAAGCATCTTATCAAAAGCTATAATTTGAAACAGAAAATATGTGAAGGAGACAGAGACCTGCATCAAGAACTCATACACAAAATAACAGTTTTGACAGTTCCTAATTTAAAAGTGTGGGCTATTCTTGAGGTGTCAAAACCACTCAACTAGAGGAACTTCAAATCCGACAGCTCTTGCGCGGTGGCCACATATTCCATTTTCAAACACACCATTTTTAATTAGTTTAGGTTTAGTTTAGTTCGTGTCGCCTTCGGAGTCGCAGGGCCTAATTCGGAATAGCCCACATTGGGGGCTATTTGGGAGGTGTCAAAACCACTCAACTAGAGGAACTAAAGCCACTAAACTGATTATCTTCAAATCCGACAGCTCAAACACACCATTTTAATTAGTTTAGTTAGTATAGTTCGTGTTGCCTCCTAAATCACTATCTGTCTATTTTTAGAGCAGTCCATTTCGCTTTTTATTCTAGATTAGGAGTCTACCGGATATGCGAGCGTCGGGGTCTCACCACGAGAGCTAACGGTCGCACGTACATCCCCGGAGCTGCCGCGGCGGCGGGCGTCGGCGGAGGCCTAGGGTCCGTCGCGGGAGCACCCTTCTACCTCGTGAAGACGCGACTGCAGGCTCAGGCGGCGAGGAGCATAGCGGTCGGACACCAACATAAACATACGGGGACCGCTAGCGCGCTGATGGATATTTTTAGGAAGGAAGGGTTTAGAGGTGAGATAATTAAGATTTTAATCTGTATACTCCTCTGTGATATTAACCATTGTCTTATTTTATGTACATATAAACATTAAATTCACATTTATGTACCTATCTAATTGACAGTTGATATTTGGATAGACTTAGCTGAAGATTCGTAAAGCGTTTGCATAAACTGATCCATAGTTTAGCATGTTATCCTTTATGGCTACCGGCCGTGTAGGGGCAGGCCTAAACGGAGATGGCGGGACGACCTCGACAAGTTCCTGCCGGGGTGGCCGGAGGTGGCACAGTCCAGGGATGTGTGGATTCAGGAGGGGGAGGCCTTTGCCCAACAGTGGGACACATATACGGCTGCATAAAAAAAAACCTTTGTTCGATAGCTTCGATCAACGGGACTTGTTTGTAATTACAGGCCTATTCCGAGGAGTCACCCCCCAAATCCCACGAGGCATGGTCGGCTCAAGCTCGCAAATGGTCAGTTTCAACTACGTAAAGGACTATCTGCGCAGTCATAACTACTTTAAGGACTCGCCACTGATGCAGTCCTTCATGGGCGCCAACTTGGGAGGGCTGGTGATGACTCTGTGCTTGAACCCGTTCGATGTCGCCGCAACACGGCTGTCCAACCAACGTGAGTTCTGCATAATTTTGATTGCGCGATGTAGGATTGTACGCAAATTTTCGCCACAGTAACGCCATCTTTTGGTGAATCGTCTCAAACCGCCAGTTTTTCTTATAAAGCCTTGTATTCATTAGGGGACAAAGTCGCTCGACATGTCGAGAGAAGTCACGGGACATCTACGTGCGACTGTCCCGGAAACAAGTCGCGTGACATTTTGCTCGTCCATACACAAGCTGTGGTTGAGATGTGAGATGCGACATGTCGCAAATGTCCCGCGACACGTATCGCCTGCGATGTCCACCGCGACAAGGTTCGCGGGACCAAATGTCCCCTAATCAATACGAGGCTTAAATTGTATCATTCGTCAAAAACAGTCAACCTATATAAGCCTCAGTTTTATCTCGTTAGTTTAGCTGCTTAAGCCATAACCCAACATTGCAACCAGTTAATGCAATTTTGATTGCGCAATGTAGGATTGTGTCAGAAATAATTCTCAGCGCAGTAGCGCCATCTCTTGATGGAACATCCACACCTTTCAACATAGATTACCTGTTTCTTTTTCAGCTCTAGACGCGAACAACCGCGGTATCCTGTACAAGGGCATGATCGACTGTTTCGTCAAGATTCTGAAGTCGGAAGGTCTAGCGGGTTTGTATAAGGGCGTAGCCGCCAACTACCTAAGACTTGGCCCCCACACGGTGCTACTGTTGGTATGTTGGGACCAACTGAAGATATTTGAGGAGTATCTTAGAAGGAAAATGAAGAGATTGGAGGATTACGGTGATTAAAAACATGTGATATAGTGATTTAAAGTGAACGAGTCAAGTCGATTATTTTGAAAAAAATCAACTAAATTAAGTAAGTACCTTTAATACAAATTTAATGTGATTCTCACAATTTTATAATGTTTTAAATATATATTTTGTGATTGTTCGTGTGAGTTTTTATGTATTTTCTATTTCTAATCTTACATTTCCGGGTAAAAGAGCACTTCCTCTCTCATTCGTGATAGATATTGTATTGACGTATTTATGTAGTTAGGTGTATCTATTTAGTATTTTTGGTATAGGTACTTATTACCTATATTATGTTTGAAGTATATTTATTTAGTCGTTTATTGTGCACTGACTTTCCTCTCTGTATCTGCTTTTTCCTGTCATGCCTAGGTTTGCTGGAAGAAATCTCTTTTTAGAGATAAGCTTTGTACATACCTTTTTGTAAATAAAGTGTGCAATAAAGTATAAATGAAATGAAAATTTCCGTTATACAAAGCTTGATAAAGATACAAAGTAAAACTAAATATTCGGGTTCAGATCCATTTATTTTTATAAAACTTGCATGTAACTAAAATGAAGTCATTATTCGAGCGAGACAAAAATTATCATTTACAGTTCTTAAATATCTATCCATTGAAATCCAGTGGCATGATTCTCGCGCCTTCGATATACAGATATCGACACCGATATTGACAGATTCCCATACAAAAATCTCTCGATATAGGTGTAGATATCGTATATCGAATGTGCGAGCATCATGCCTCCTATCTAAACTATAGTTTGACAGATTCTAATGTTCCTGCCTGTCACAATGGGCATTTAAAAAATGCAACTTGATGAATAATACAATTTAAATCACCTTACAATAAATTGACCAGCAAGTTAAGTACACTTGATGTATCTCTGCTTCATAAGTACTTGTTAAATTACTAATAAGAATGAATAAGCCACTATCAGAAGGACACACCCCAAACAAACTTTGACAGTGGGTACCGGGACGTCAATTAACCATAAAAAGATAGCATAGTATTTTGTTTTGATATCATAACATACCACAATACCAACACTACTTTGTATCATTTTCATGAACATTATGTATTGATGTTCTAAGTGTGTTGGAGAACAATGTGAGGAAACATTCAATCCCCATAGCTGCGGCAATGGGCTAAGCCCCTGTCACGCAAAATGGAGTATTGAATAACTGGCGGGTCCATATTGGCTCATCTAAAGTCTAAGTGCCGAAAATGTCTTACTTATTTGTACTCCGAATGATCACTCTCCCTAAAATGTTAGGAACACCAACCAACACCAACATTTTAGTAAGAGTGATCATTCGGAGTACAAATCGTTAGTAAGACCATTTTCGGAACTTAGACTCTAGATGAGTCAATATGGACCCAACATTCGTGCCTCTGCCACCCCATATAGAAAAAATCGGTCACGTGCGGGTCGAAATCGCACACGAAGGGTACCGTACTGTCGTATAACAAAACTGTCGCACTCAAAACAATAAAACAACAAAAAAATAAAAAAATAACCGGCCAAGTGCGAGTCGGACTCGCGCACTAAGGGTTCCGTACCATTATCTATAAAAAACCGCAAAAAAAAAAAAAAACATGTATGGGAGTCCCCCTAAATAATAATTTATTATTTATTTATTTTTTAAGTAAATAATATACTCAATATATTGTAAACATTTTAAGCGTCTACCTGCTTCTATTATCAATATCGAGCAAAAAAAAAACACGTTTGTTGTATGGGAGCCCCCCTTAATATTAAATTTATTTTATTTTTTAGTATTTGTTGTTATAGCGGCAACAGAAATACATCATCTGTGAAAATTTCAACTGTCTAGCTACCACGGTTCATGAGATACAGCCTGGTGACAGACAAGACAGACAGACAGCGAAGTCTCAGTAATAGGGTCCCGTTTGGCACCCTTCGGGCACGGAACCCTAAAAACGACCTTACGACCTACGGATTGAGAGTACTTCATACCCGCTGAGCTACCTCAACGATGTAGGTTGACGCGAAATATACCATCATATAGAAATGCGTGGATGTATCAAAACAACCCCTTTAAGGGCATTGAAACTTTCTGGCATATCGACCCGCCGCCATTTTGATTTTTTTTCAACTTAAGTCGATCTTCGTTCATCTCGGTAATGTGACGCTTTAGGGTACCATGTTATTAAACATTTTTTGTTCGTCTATGTGTCCTCTCTCCATACATACCACTTTCATCGTGCGCAGCGATTTTGAAAAAAAAAAAACAAAATGGCGGCGGGTCGATATGCCAGCGTCCATACAAAAAGTTTCAAACCCCTTTGTAATATCTCTTGTATTTCAGTATTTGTTGTTGTTGCGGCAACAGATATACACATTCTGTGAACATTTCAACTTTCTAGCTATTACGGTTCGTGCTCTAGGACCCGCTGACGGACGGACGGACAGCGGAGCCTTAGTAATAGGGTCCCATTCGGGTACGGAACCCTAAAAACCGTAAATCTCTGTATGCATTTTCCGCGAAAATACAACTCCTATAAAAAAACATGAGTAATTGAACACACATTTTCCCAACGGTGTTTACATTCCCATTACAAACATGTTTAGTATTACTATAAGCACAGATACTATAACATTATACTAATACAGATAGACCACCTAGAACAAAATATGACACCGGCGTAAACTGAGATGCTACGGAAGCTTCTTTAGTTCGAGGACATTATCGCTTGGTGCAGCACCATCGAAAAATTGCAAATACCACAAGATGGCGCTAAGATATGTAGGATTTATTCTACGATTAGCGCCACCTAGAAGTATGTGAACTGAAACCATGGCGTTCAGTACAAATCTTACTCCTCACGCCATCTGTTTTTACGAAGGGTTACTAATTCTAATTTGTATGGAATGAGCACCCTGCGCTAGAAGTTACATATTCTTTGAGCAGCTAAAACGTAAACTCAACATTTCATAATTCGTTGCGCACCTTTAGGAATTGTGTTCAGTTGACATTTCGAGAATATATTTTTAATTATTCAGATCACTAACCTTTCATAAATGAATCAAACAAAAAGAATCGGCATCATCAAATAATGCATCATCATCATCAGCATCATTTTTAATGAAGTCTTTTCTGATTCCGAAAAAATTAGCTACATACCTACCTATTGTAAAATAGTTCACCACGGCAGTTCATTACTAGCACCAATGAATAAGCTTAAGAATTACGATTCAATAGGCACGAAATTGTTCGACTGCTAATATAGATCTATAATATAATATTTGTGCGCCTATAGTTAAATATTAGTCTCTTATGGACGGCAAATTAGTCTAAAAGACTCATTCCTAAAGCTTAGCGATTATAATCAAACTTTGGCGGGGAGGTCTCTGTTAACCAACGGTCTGGATTTGAACCCGCGGCTGCAGAGCTGAGCAACTTCGTTCGGAGTCCTTCCTTTCGTCTCGGGCATGTACATTCTGAAAATAACCGTTGAAATAAACATTGTGGGCTATTCTTGAGGTGTCAAAACCACTAAACTGACAACCTTCAAATCCGAAAGCTCTTGCGCGGTGGCCACAGATTCCATTTTCAAACACACCATTTTAATTAGTTTAGTTAGTATAGTTCGTGTCGCCTTCGGAATCGCAGGCACTAACGACAAATTTTAATACGTGTTATAAAGCACGCATTCTATTCGCATAAGGACACTTTCCAAACAAACTTTGACAGTGGATACCAAGACGTCAATTAATGTCTATAGCAAGGGGATGAACACTTAATTTCCCCCTAATTTAAATTTCAAATATTTTTCCCAAAGGGACGTCCAATTGAAATATTGGCAGGACATTTTTGTCACGGTCACACACACAGTCGAACAAACTTGATCAATTCATAGCGCCATCATTGTACAACATATGAAAATTAGCACTACGCGATGTAGAACCAACACAAACAGCTGTCCAGCAACGCAGCGCCATCTAGCGGCAACTGTTCGAACTCACTTCTGGAACACGAAGAGCGCCGCCGTCACGGCCGCGAACACCAGGAAGGAGTACGGTCCGATTGCTTGCCGCATGCTCGGGAAGGACATGCCCACGAGGAAGTTGCCGCCCCAGTTCGCGAGCGAGCCCCACGCCATGCCGGCGCTGCGCGGGCCCACGCTGAACATCTCTGCGGGCAGGGGGAGGGGTAGATAGATAGATAGATAAATTTATTTATTCATTGAAAGGTACAAACACAGATACATAATAAAACAATTTACAAATAAATAATAATTTTAAGCAACAAACACGTACGGTAAGCATCACTATGTGGTATTGTAAATGTACCGCGACAATGAAATGGCCCTGACTCGGCAATGTCACAGACGAATCTGTGACGCTCTGGTATTCTGCCAG
Organism: Argyresthia albistria; assembly: GCA_963457715.1. Taxonomy (NCBI): domain Eukaryota; kingdom Metazoa; phylum Arthropoda; class Insecta; order Lepidoptera; family Argyresthiidae; genus Argyresthia; species Argyresthia albistria. The sequence continues at coordinate 11,022,099 of OY735257.1, read as the reverse complement.
GGCCAAATACGGACGAGACAACAGTATGCTCAAGTACACATTAGAATATACATTAGTATTAATAAATAATACAAAATTCCATTCATATTTAAAATGGAACATAATAAAATATAACAAATAATTACATTGTTTACAAATTGGATAAAAAGTTGGGATATTTTAATTGGGGAATTGAATAATTGAGAAAATGTAATTTGTAATACAAATTAAATAATCATTGCTACACAAAATATTTTAAAGTAAAGGAAACGTGGGATGCTATAGGCTAATAATAATAATAAAAAAAGGAAACGTAGCCCATTAATGTCCCTACCGAGGGGCACAGGTCTACACACAGACACGAGTAAGATTGAGCCTTATTCCACCATATATGGTGGTTGCCTCTGGCTAGCAGTGGCTGGAGGGGGGGTCTTCTTTACATATTTTGTACAGCTTTAACTAAAGGTCAGAAGAACCCTATTCACCCCTTAGTGAATGTGATACATCTGTGGCACGATTCTCGCGCATTCGATATATGATATCTACACCTATATCATCATTCGATATAGGTCATAGGTGTCGACATCCGTCTATCCAATGTTGTTTACAATAAGCTCACCGGAAGCAATGAAGTAAGGAATGGGCCCGAGCCCCAGCCCATAGACTAGTACGTAAGCGAGGACCGCCGACATGCACACGTACGGCATCCATGATGACAGCTCCTGGGGAAAACGAATAATAGGGATATTTAAGTAAATATTTACTCAATAATAAAAAATCGGCCAAGCGCGAGTCGACTCTCACACGGAGGGTTCCGCACCATAGTACTAAAGAGTACAAAAAATCACGTTTCTTTTATTTTTTCAACATTCCGTGTAGTTCAGTATTCGTTGTAGCGGTAACAGCTAGCAGCAGCTTTCTAGCTATTACAGTTCGTGAATTCGGACACACGGACAGCGGAGGCTTAGTAAATTATGGTCGCGTTCGGCCTTTTTTGGGGTACGGAACCCTAAAACGTATATTCGAAAATGGAACTCACAATGCACTTTATAGAGGCGGCGAGTAACGCCAGTACCACCGCGGCGACCGCACACGAGCCCAGCAACAGTGGCCGCCGGCCGACCTGCGGCAGCAGCCTCAGCATCAGCACAGCCGTGCACACATTGACGAAGCCGCAGCCGATGGTGGCGTACTGCGAGTTGGCGGGTGACAGGCCGGCTTGCTTGAAGATCGTTGTGGAGTAGTAGAACACCTGGGATAGGGAAGCAAGTGTTTATTGCACGGCGCCTGAGGCAAAAACAGCCTTTAGTAAAACGCAAGTCGCTCGGAATTACGATTTATTATTGCTGTATGTTTTTTCACTAGCTTGTTTATCACGAGTGTCAGCGCGACTTCGCTTTCCCATAAACGTTATTTTATCAATTTTGCTCGATAGAAAAGTCTCCTGAAGTTGCCAGAAAATCTGTCTGCACAATGTTTTATTTTATAATTTCGCACCGCATCTGAATTTGTGTTCTTGTTATTTATCTTATCATTATAAAAATGGCACAGTATGTTCCTCAGTTAGACTTGCTTAGCTTGGCCTTAACCTTTATTCTAAGTTCTGATTGCCTAGGGCCCGCCCTTAACTAAAGCTGGCACGTTCAACATTTACATGCGCTTTTGTAGTCTTCCCAAAATAAAAGGCCCGTTTTGACAGTTCACGCACATGAAGTTTTAACCCCTAATGCGTAGGTAATAAAAGCCAACTGTTGCGTACAAGCAAAGCGTACAAGTTGCACCTAGGAAAACCGCTTCTATTACCTACGCGTTAGGGATCAAAACTTCATGGGCGTGAACTGTCAAAACGGGCCTTTTATTTTGTGAAGACTTTAGAGCCTATTACGTACCGCACGTCGCACTCACCGCGTTGATCCCACTGGTCTGCTGTCCGGCCTGCATGCTGCACGTGAGCAGCAGCGGCAGGCGCAGCGCGCGCGACCGCAGCACCCGCACCATGCTCCACTCCCCCGCGCCCGCACCCGCACCCGCGCCCGCCTCCGTACCCGCCTCCGCGCGCAGCGCGCACACCTCCTGCGTGAGCAGGGAGGGAAACACGCCGCGCAGGCGGGACAGCTCTGGGGAACGACAAGCGAACTATTACATAAAATTACTGTACCATCCAGAACGCGAGATCTGGAAATGCGTAGATTTCAGCTTGAATGTGTAATTTAGTCATTTATTTAAATATTCAAACTGAATTATTTCAGAAAGTCTAATATTTACCACATTTTATCAAAGAACATTTTGTTGTTTGTAATTTTAACACAATAATTGAAACAAAAAGTAAAATTTAGAATAAACCGACTTCCACAAACCCTATCTGATTAATTAGATTGAGTTTAATATAAATTGTAACCGCCTATTTCCCCCCATTGGAGAATTAATTTCGTTAAATCCCATCTCAGTGCTACCCTACGCTACATAAGGAACCCCTGTACAAAGTTTAATGGCTCTAGGTCTACCGGTTTAGGCTATGCGTTGCCCGTCAGCCACGCATAGTAGATTGTATTTGTACCGAGTATTGAGCAGTACTGGTGGTCATGTGTGGTCTTCATCATCAGTTCCGCATCACAATATTATGCTTACCGTGAGTAAATGCACGAGATATTACTAAAAACACAAAAATCACTATAGGTCTGCCTATAATATTTGAAGAGTTCCCTCGATTTCCCCAGGATCCCATCATCACCTGGTGGTTCAGGGTACCAATGGGAAAGTAAACCCTTTCAAACAAAAAAATAATTTTCCAAATAGGTCCATCCCTCTAGGCACTATATCGGGGCACATACATAAAAAAAAACCGGCCAAGTGCGAGTAGGACTCGCGCACCAAGGGTTCCGATCACACTTGGAGAGCGTAACACGTGTAATTAGGTTTCCACATAAAAAACTAAAGTGTGATGTCATCCATGTAAACGAAATTGAATATTTTTTAGAAAGACAGAAATTTGCAGTTTTCAGATTTTTCCCTTTATTTGTGCTATAAGACCTTGCTTCGTGCCAAATTTCATGATTCTAGGTCAACGTAAAGTACCCTCTAGGTTTTGATTCCCTTGCGAATATCAGCAATTTCAGCAAAATTGAGACATATGCGGTATCTTTTGATTGCGTTGACCTTTAAGTTTGATTTTTTCACAACTTTAAGAGTTCACAGACTTAAGTAATCGATATTAATTTCAACATAATACCTCCATGCGTTTCTGAGAAAAAGTCTTAACAGACGGTGAGACAGACGGACAGAAATTTACAGTTTTCGGATTTCTTCCTTAACTTGTGCTATAACACCTTCCTAAATTCTAAATTTCATGACCCTAGGCCAACCGGAAGTACCCTATAGGTTTTCATTCCCTTGCGAGTTCCACGCGAGTTCATACAAATCCAGCAAAATTATTTGTTTATTTGTTTATTTGGGAACTGAGCCCACAGCACAATATAAAAAATGTACAGCACAATAAGTAACTTATACCTAGGCCAATTAGGGGCTCTTATTATACTAACATTACATTTTGCAAATACAGTTTAATTACACTATTTAATTAAACATACTTACATTTTAGTTTTTTATTTTAATAAAAGTTTTAAGAAATATTATCTAGAAGTTAAGAGGGAGGGGGAGGTGTGAATTGTGTGTGAGGGTGTGTGTGCGTGAGCATGTGTGGATGTGTGTGTTGTAGTAATAATTATGACATAATATCGCGGTATGTTTTGATTGCGTGGACCTAGAAGTTTAATTTTTTCACAGCTCCAAGGGACCATAGACCTGAGTAATCGATATTAATTTCAACATTATACCTCCACGCGTTCCTGAGAAAAGGGGTCGTGACAGACGGACGGACAGACGGACGGACAGACAGACAGACAGACGGACAACAAAGTGATCCTATAAGGGTTCCTTTTTTCCTTTTAAGGATCGGAACCCTAAAAACAACCCGACGAATTTGTAAACCTTCTCCTTTGGGAAGTCGGTTAAAAAAGCTAAATTTTAAGGTATCCGAATACCCTAGTATCCCACGCACCATACAACAAAGTTCGAACCCCAAATGCTTACTCACCCTTCAATCCGACTTCTTCATTTCCCCTAACCACGAACAAGTATTTAGGGCTGTCCGGCAAAATAAGTAACATCGGCAAACAAATAATGACTAGAATAGCGAAGAAGGCCAATAGATATGGCCAGTCGTCAACACCACCTGAAAATAATAGAAATCAACATTAGCAGCGACAAGAGTCTGTTACACACACTATAGTAACGTTCCTAATCAATACAGAACATGTCATTTAAGATATTAGCTTCACAAAGTAACTTATCCTTAAATCTAAGGGAAACCACAGCCTAGCCAGGCAATAGGTAGGCAGGAACATAATATCGAATCAATAGATCTAGGGACCATAATTTTAATCTTGAATCTCTCGCTACGCTCCAGATTCTACAATGAAACTGCTACTTTGGGTGGAGTTCACATTTCTATGTGACTATTTGAAATATACCTAGCATCGTTTTCCTGCATGACTACCAGCGATGGTGGCAGAAATGTTGTTGAATCGTTGTTTAACCATTTATGCTATCAATAAGCGATGGCGAAAGCTAACGTCATCGCTTCATGAAGTTCACAGCAAATCTCGAGATTGAATTCCTCTCTGCGCTCTGGCTTCCACCAACTCACCCAGTAAGAAGTCCAGGCCCATCACCTGCCCGACGAGCACGCCAACGTTCACGCCCATCGGACAGACCACGCCCATCGCACCCGTCAGCGCGGGGGGCGCGAGTTCCGATAGGTACATAGGGACTATGCTGGTGGTTAGACCTGAATCAATGAATGATTTACTTGCAAAGGAAGTGTTAAGTACAAAAAATCAGCCAAGTGCGAGTCGGACTCTCACACGGAGGGTTCCGCTGCCGCACCATCATTGTACAAAAAGTACGAAAAAATATGTTACTTGTATGAAGACACCTTTATTTTTTCAATATTTCGTGTATTTCAGTATTTTTTGGTGGAGCGGCAACAGATATACACAGTCTGTGAACATTTCAACTTTCTAGCTATTACGGTTCGTGCTGGAGGGCGCCCGCTGGCGGACGGACAACAGACGGACAGCGGAGGCTTAGTAGGGTCCCGTTTGGCACCCTAAGGGTACGGAACCCTAAAAAATTAGTTGAAAAATAAAAAAAAATACCCTCATTGGGGTGCGTTTGGGTAATAGGGCCGTATTCCTAATGTTTTAGCTAGCATTTGCAACGTTAGTGGTATTTTTGCATTAAAACCATAATAATAAATAGTTACACCTGGAGTAACTTTTTATTGATGAGGGCTAGCAATATGAACCTATTTATTTAATCTTAGTGCAACATTTGTTTAAAATAGTTCGTTAACGTTTTATTGGAATAGTCCAATTAGGACGTTGTAACTCTAATGCTCTATTGAAAACACCTATTGCGCTAAAGATGTAGTAAATAAACTCTACCTATTGAGCTCACTGGTTATTATAAATGACAATAATATTATTATAAATGACAATAATATTGTTATTTTTTTTTCTTTATTATCCATGTTACAATATGAAATATATTAAAAACTAAGTTTACGGAGCAATCACAGAAACCTATTTGGTTTATGCGTGATCTCTGTCGCTCGTTCCAGGGCGCTATTATAAATGACAATAATATTGTTATTATAAATGACAATAATATTGTTATTATAAATGACAATAATATTGTTATTATAAATGACAATAATATTGTTATTATAAAAGACAATAATATTGTTAAGGTGGCTGGTAGACAGTGGACCAGGAGCCCTATTTTTGTAATCGCTCGTGTGATATAATTTTAAAAAACGAATGATTTTCGTTCGTTATATTCAATTCGCTCTGCAACGATTGGTCAGAACCACTCGTTGCGCAAGTCATACGAGCGATTATATCACACGAGCGATTTCAAAAATAGGGCTCCAGAATGGCGGAGGACAGATGCGAGTGGCGTGCTTTGGAAGAGCCCTATGCCCAACAGTGGGATGAAACGGGCTGATATGATGACGACGATGATGGTTAATTAAGAAATAAGCATATTCCACAACTAAACAGTTACCTCCGGCTAACCCAACAAGCAGCCTGCCCAATATGAGTATCTCCACAGAGTTGGCAAGCCGAGAGAACTGGAAACATAGCGCGCCCAGAAGTGACAGCAAACTGATCACTATTGTAGCTTTCTTCCTGGAATGCAACGGGTGTTTGTTAACCTCTGTCATCACATCGCTGGTAGCCGATAGCTGGGTTAGGCTTCGGCGCAGTAACGTCGGAAAGGGAACTAAACTTACAAAACGTCACGCCGCGCATTTACTTCGACACTAGTCTTCACAAAATAAAAGGCCCGTTTTGACAGTTCACGCCCATGAAGTTTTAACCCCTAACACGTAGGTAATAGAAGCGGTTTTCCTAGGTGCAACTTGTACGCTATGCTTGTACGAAGACTTTACAAAAGCGCATGTAAATGTTGAATGTTGACGTTAGTTAAGGGCGGGCCCTAGGCAATCAGAACTTAGAATAAAGGTTAAGGCCAAGCTAAGCAAGTCTAACTGAGGGGCATTCTGTGCCATTTTTATAATGATTAGATAATAACAAGAACACAAATTCAGATGCGGTGCGAAATTGTAAAATAAAACATTGTGAAAGACAGATTTTCTGGCAACTTCAGGAGACTTTTCTATTTTTCGAGCCAAATTAATAAAATAACGTTTATGGGAAAACAAAGTCACGCTGACACTCGTGATAAACAAGCTAGTGAAAAAACATACAGAAATAATACTCGTCATTCCGAGCGATTTATGTTTTGCTAAATGCTGTTCTGTTCTAGGGCGCCGTCTTAACCGACCGTCTATCCCTTATCTTATCTCACCTGCCCAGCTTATCTTATCTCACCTGCCCAGCTTATCTTATCTCACCTGCCCAGCTTATCTCACCTGCCGAGCTTATCTCACCTGCCCAGCTTATCTTATCTCACCTGTCCAGCTTATCTTATCTCACCTGCCCAGCTTATCAGCAAGCACGGAGCCCAGAATGGAGCCGGTGCAGCCTCCGACGATGAAGGTCGACACCACGGAAGACCAGAGGATGTTCAGCGAGGTATTGGAGACTGTGACTCCGTAGCGGCTTGAGATGCTCTCATTGCAGAACTGCTTTATCACCTGGATGGAGGACATAAACATGGCGTCACGCCTTTTCCCCTACCGGGAGACAAAGGCACAGTTGTGCATACTTTTCCCATACCGGGAGACAAAGGCACAGTCGTGCATACTTTTCCCATACCGGGAGACAAATGCACAGTTGTGCATACTTTTATCTGTGCTTTTAGTCAGTTCAATACTCCTATTTTACGTGACAAGGCGCTAGCCCATCGTCGCAGCTAATGAAGGTTTCCTCAGGATGTTTTCCATCACCGTTAGAACGTCCCGTATAACCACAGATACTATAATATTATATACTAATACTGATAGACCACGTAGAACAAAATATGTGACCGGCGTAAACTGAGATGCTACGGAAGCTTCTTTAGTTCGAGGGATTTATCGCTTGGTGCAGCACCATCGAAAAATTGCAAATACCACGAGATGGCGCTAAGATATATAGGATTTATTCTAAGATTAGCGCCACCTAGAAGTATGTTAACTGAAGCCATGGCGTTTAAAGTACTAACCTTACTCCTCATGCCATCTCTTTTTGACGAAGGGTTATTAATTCTAATTTGTATGGGGTGAGCACCCAGTGGTATAACGTACTTTTAAGATAACTGACTTATCTCTTTGGTACATGGTCGGCACCGGGTTCCGAACCTGCATCTCGTGCGCGAGAGGCAAGCGAGATTCCCACCAGACCACGAAGCTCGTCATTTTATAATTTTTGTAGTAGTACATTATGGTTATATTTATTATAGGAGTATGGCTCAATCTTACTCGTGTCCGGGTAAAGGCCCCCTCGGTGGGACATTCATGGGCTACATTTACTTATTATTTTTAACCGACTTCCCAAAGAAAGAGGTTTTCAATTCGTCCGGATGTTTTTTTTATGTCTGTGCCCCGATTGCGCTTAGACGGATGGACCGATTTGGAAGGGTTTACCTTCCCATTGGCACCATAGACCACTAGGTTAGGATCTGATGATGGGATCCTGGAGAAATCGAGGGAACTCTTCAAATATTATAGGCAGACCAAGTGATTAACCCACGGTAAGCATAATATTGAGATGCGGAACTGCTGATGAAGACCACATATGGCCACCAGAACCGCTCAATACTAGGTACAAATGCGTGGCTGACGGGCAGGCAACGCATAGCCTAAACCGATGGACCTAGAGCCATGAAACTTTGTACAGAGGTTCCTTAGTAGCGTGGGGTAGGGTAGCACTGAGATGGGATTTGACAAATTAAGTCCCCAAGGGGGGGGGGGGGGGATAATGGGTTACAGTTTGTATTAAACTCAATCTAATCAAATAGGGTTTGTGGAAGTCCGTTTTTTCTAAAGTTTACTTTTACCACAGAAGAGATAATAGTACTACGTACAGAACGGCCACTCCCTTCCCCGCGCGGATTCAGATACCGCACCTCACCCCGGAGTCGGGGAGCCTCTTCGGGAGACACTTTGTTTAGGCGCTGAACGCACACATTCATAAACGAACGAGTTTACGCACACATTTGCACATATGTAGTAGTAATAGGTGATTATTTTACGAGCGTTCTATGGAGTGTCCGAGGTGTGCTTTTACATAAAGGAAGAGTTTACTATACCTCAGCAGGGGTATTAATAACTCCGATGTTGTACCCCACTGGCAGGGAGGAGCCGACTGTGGTCGCGAACCCCGCGAGTACCAGGTAGAACGACCATCCGCCCTCGTAGGGCTCGGCCTGCCCTGTTAGCTGCTGGTGCTCGGACAAGGTCTGGAAGGAAAGCCCTTGAAAGCATACAGGGTGGACCAAAAGTGACGTCCAAAAATATTTTTTTAGATTCCTCATCCCAGGCATGAGGAAACTAAATAAAAAATTTGGAACACTTTTTGGACCACCCTGTATGGAGGGAGAGAAGCAAAGTGCAACCGCTATGTGCAACCGGTTGTACCTCGGTACAACCGGTTGGACCAAGCGGAAGTCAATTTATAGGTAAGTAATAAGTCGTCGAATACTACTCCTACTTTGCTTGAAAGTGGATAACTTTTTGTGGCAGAATAGAAAATGATAGTCAAATAAAGCAATTTAGCTACTTATAGCTATTGTACAGCTTCGACAGAAAGTAGACATCTAGATAAATATCAGCATTTCATTTTGAGTAAAATACTGGACAGACGCAATACACTTTTTGTGCCGTGTTTTCGTGTGTTACGTCATTGAGGTAATGATGCCATAATCAATAGATATTAAAATATTTGGCCAAGTGCGAGTCGGACTCGCGCACGAAGGGTTCCGTATCTATAAAAAAGGCAAAAAATCATGTTTGTTGTATGGTAGACCCCTTCTGTTTTTTAGTATTTGTTGTTTATTTATTTATTATTTATTTATTCAAAAAGAAAAACAGAAAAAGTTTACACAATTTGAGGAACTTAGTTAAAAAGTGACACCTAAATATTGGAACAACTGAGCCCGAGCTAGGTGTAAACCTGTATTTCAGGGTGCAGTGCTCTTCCCAAAAAATATATAATTTACTAATTCATGTTACACGGTCACATAGCATGTTATAGCGGCAACAGAAATATGTAGATCATATGTGAAAACTGTCTAGCATCATGGTTCATGAGATACAGCCTGTGCCTGTAGACAATGTTAACCGCTAAGGATAACGAAACGAAACGATAACTTTTTATGTATGCGACATTTATAATCGCTACGTGACGTCACCTTCGCGAAGCCAAATGTCAAATCGCATACATAAAAAGTTATCGTTTCGTTTCGCTAGCGTTAGCGTTTAACTTTGTCTATAGGGGCTGGTGACAGACGGACGGACGGACAGCGAAGTCTCTTTAATAGGGTCCCGTTTGGCACCCTTCGAGTACGGAACCCTAATAAAACAATCAGCAAACTTACAAACCAAGCCCAAATCTTCCTACACATATTAAAGTTTTCACCCCAAAACACAGTCCACTTCACTTCCTAATCACCACTTCGTCGAGCATATAGTGACAATCGCGGTTGCGGTATCGGCCACGGACGGGAGTATTGAGCAGAAGACGAAGATTGGCCAGAACCAGTCGCAGACCCATCCGTCTAGCATGAAGTACGCGAGGAAGACTGACGCCAGGCCGTGCCCTCCGATAGCTGGTGCTGTTGGTTGAGGAAACTACAGAAATAAATCGAGAAATAGACAATTAAAATGACAACGCTTTTCTTTGTGTCTGGGACGTAATATTAGCGAACAATGAATCGGATAAGTGCGAGTCGGACTCTCAGACGAAGGTTTTAGTACCTTCGTACAAGAAACAAGTGCCTGACAGTTCAATATCTGTAACTTCGTCTCGTAATTTTGCTCCAAAAAGGTCAGGCGCTATTGACATACTTACATACTTAGGCCGGCCACACACAGTCGGAATTATTCCGATTCGGAAATCCGAAACGGGATTCAATCCCATAAAAATCCGTGGTAATTACGAACGGAAAACTTCCGTATGTATGTGGTAGATCCATGATTTGTATTAATTTACTGCGTTCGGGATAATTCCGTTATGTATGTGGCCGGCCTTAATACTTTTATCACGCTTTTATTAGCTTCACCTGTATGTTTGTTTGTATGTAACCGACTCCTTTGGACTCGATTTTGACCCACTTTGAACGGACAGATTCAATTCAAAGTACACTTATCAAGAATCAGCGACAATGTAATAATTTCATAAGTTTATCTCATTATCCTGATTAGGATCGCCAGGATTAATTAATTTCTCACACAGCCTCTGTGTGAGAGCAAGAACTAAAAAATGAAAAATAAATATAGTTTAAAAAAATACTAAAAAACACGCTTTTAAGCACTTCGAACTAAAAAGTTAAAAATATTTTTTAATATAACCTTAAAACAATAATGAATAAAAAATACTATTTTTATTGTGAAAAAAAAGCGTCGGGCGCTTTGTTCCATATATTTCGTACATCGAGCGCCCGACGCTTTTTGTTTCACAATAATAACAGTATCTTTTATTCATTATTGTTTAAGGTTGGATATTTATTGGTTGGTTCAGTATTGTTCATTGTTGGATATAATTTTGTAAAAATGTACCACAATGACGCACTAAATATATGAGTATGAGTAAGGTTATATTAAAAATTATTTTTAACTTTTTAGTTCGAAGTGCTTTAAAAGCGTGTTTTTTAGTTTTTTTAATTAATTCTAAACACCAAACCTTTTTCGTATACCTATTAAGATAAGTTAAACGTTATTTTAGTATTTGATGCTGTAGCAGAAACAGATATACACATTCTGTGAAAATTTCAGCTTTCTAGCTATTACGGTTCGTGCGACGGAGCCCGCTGACGGACAGACGGATGAGACGGACAGCGGAGGGTTATAAATAGGGTCCCGTTTGGCACCCTTCGGGTACGGAACCCTAGGTATTCATAATTCGCAACTGGTTGCGATTAAACGCCGCAGTTTCAAAATGGCCGAAGTTAGGTTTGGATAGTTTGGATTTTACGTGTTGATGTAGCTGCACTTTGGAACTTAAATACTATACCAAAGTACTCAATAAATAGGGGAAAAAAACAAACGCAACTCCCTAGTCGTTTAAATTAAGCTCTTTTTCCTCTACAAGTCATTAAGACTGTCTATTTTATATAATATTCACGACATTATTTGAGTTAACTTTTAATAAACAACTCTAGCACTAATGGACTCAGAAGAACTATTACGACCGACAGTTAGTTTGTCTGGAAATATATAACAAAACATCAATCAATTTACTGTACTTACATTGGAGAAAACCATTTGCAAACAAGAATACTACTACTCCTGTGCTGAAAGTAAACAAGTGGTCTATCTAATTGCATTGTATCAAGGTAAATTAATCTATTGTCAAACAAGTAGAAAGACTGGAACAATTGATTTATGTATCCGTAAATACCATTTACCGTACATAAATACCTAGGTATATAGCCTAAAGTTTACATAGGTTTTATAGATATTAGTTGAAATGTACGCTGTTTTATAGCATGCAGTTAAGTATTGGAAAATGTATAATTATCAACGTTTTACGTTGCCACATTAAAATAGACCTTATTTTACAGCTTATTTGGTAGTACAGTCACAATCTCTTCTTGATACCCTTTCTAGACAATTTATTTACGTTAAGATGGTACTGCGTTAGGGTAACTCGATTTGTTCGTGAGTTTCGTGACTGTATATTTGTAGGTAGCTTAGATAGATATAGGTTGTACTGATGGAGATATTAAGTGCTAATAAAACATAACGGACGCAGCGGCCAGTAATTAAAACCTGTATTTTATTTTATAATTCTAGCTTCGCCAGCCATCCCGGGCCAGCAAGTTTATGGCACTACAGCTTGTTAAATGGACACGGAAAGCATACTATAGGTTTTAGTTACAAAAAGGATACATAGCAGCGACACCGATGGAGAGAACATGGTTAGTCCAAGCATGAAGGTGGTCAATTCAAGCAGTATGAGGGCTATGGAGGCGCCGAAACCCGCCACCAACCTGCAAATAATAGACCTTTCAGTCCATGCATGCATATAGGGTTGCCAGATGTGAAATTCAGAAAACCGGATGTTTCTCCCACAACAACTTTAAGCACTATAAATGAATCCAACGTTTGTTTAAAAGAAAATAAGCAGGTACTTGGCTTGTATTGGGAGGAAATTAAAAGCCTGACAAAATCCGGACTGGCCGGACAGCCTGAAATTTGGCTGGACAGTCATGAGTCAGCCTAACCATATCCGGCTTTATCCGGACATCTGGCAATGCTATATGCATGTTGTAGTTAGGATATGTAGGAAGGGTGGGGCCGGAAAGGTTGTGGCCATTTACACTGATGAAGGGATCTTCCTCGCAACAAAGTCTGGCAGCATTATTTAATGTTGTGTTGAGCATATTAATATAGTTTTAAAGTTAATTGATAGCTAGATGATAAATTCCCAGACATGCAGGGAGCAGTGACGAAACTAAACAATACTGTTTACACAAAGGTTTATTAGACTAGTAGGTCTAGTACCACACAGTTTTGGTCAGCTGCCATCTGTTTAGATATCACATACCTTACCCTTTACGCACACCTGGCATAGCTATTGTAGCATGAGTTATTATAATTATGAAAGGTCTCTATCCACATGAACAAAGAATCATCCTTGTTATTGAAGTTGTTCTGTTGTTGTTTACAAAACTTAACTTGTTTTTCAATTTCAATTTCAATTTCAGAATTTGTATGTTTTATTATGTACCTATTTCTTAGGAAATAACAAAAGAGTAATAAAGAGTTATAAATCAAAACAAATAAATAAATCAAGGTAATGTGAACAAAATTAAGTTAGTCAAGAGTACAGAATAACAAAAACAATGACACACCTTTTCCGATATGGGGTCTTTTAGCCAGTAATTCAGTATTCTAGTTTGCGTGACAGGTGACTACCGTCACAGCTTGGAGTAATGTTGTTTCCTAACAATCTTCACATTACAGAAGTATATGTAAATAACCAAACACAATTAGGTATAAACAATTATGTATGACAACCTTCATTTCAGCTTTACTGCATATTTTACCATAAATAACCTTCGAACCTACTATATCATAACAGAATTACAACTTTCTCGGGTGGTCAAGGTAACAAGGGTCATGGTAACGAGTAGCATGCATAATTAGAATACCAAAAACATGACAAAAAATCATCGCGCAAGAGAATTATACTAATTGTATCAACTAATACGGTTAGTGAGGATTTTATTAGGCTATACTTACCGATCGTGGTAGCTCTGGAAGTAGTTTTGATGGTGTTGATTCGGCAAACAGAGAGTCACGCTCCATCGGCTCTCCCATAGCAACGAGATCATCACACATAGGTGACCGATGAGAGTGAGGAACCGCGCAGGAATCAGAGTATCGGCGCCTCGCATGCCGTTCCACTCAGCGGAGAGTTAATTCAAACTAAATTCGTGGAACAACCGCAACAAAAAATATAAATACCGTGCGGGAGTGAGTGACGTCGTCGACTCGTCGTTAGTCAAAAGTTTTGCAAGTAAACGTCAAACGAAACATCAAACAAAGGTCGCGTTCCGTGACATCACCGTCAGCGCGATAATCGATTACAGCGTCTACAATGCCATCGTTTTGTATCGCCAAAATATAGATATATGGGAAAATTAAGGTGTTTTGAAAAGATATCGAATTAAAACTAACACATGTCTACTGTACCAACATTTTATGACCTGAGAATTATTTTCCTAAAAGCGTCACATAAGCGAGATATTTGATATCATAGAGTGCCAAAAGAATATTTTTGTAAAATCATTCAATCTTAAGACTTGGTGATAGTGTTAAAAAAAGTAATTGTAGCCCATTAATGTCCCCACCGAGGGGCACAGGCCTTTACCCGGATCCGAGTAAGATTGAGCCTTACTCCACCACGCTGCTGGCTCAGTGCGGGTTGGTGGAGGGGTTTTATGACTACTACATACTACGAAGTAGTGATAGTAGCCGGGACCTACAGTTTAACGTGCCATCCGAAACACGGAGTGTCCGATAATGTACTTAAAACAAATTAATCATCTGATTGGTACATGGTCAGCACCGGGATTCGAACCTGCACTTCCTGCGTGAGAAGCAAGGTGAAACCTATTAGACCACGGAACACTTTAACATTTTTGACAAATGTCACTTTGTTGACAGGGGTCACTACTTTTGGGAGGTGTTGCCAATAAATAATGGCAACATAAGTGACATATTAGAGCACTATTGCGTGTTTTGATAGACAATCCAAATATGACATTAAAGAAAACACGCAGTAGTCTGTGAATGTGGCCATCATTTAATTTCTAGACTTTCTTGCCAACCTGTAATTTGTTGGTCTAATAGTCTTGCATCGATTTGTGCGAGTTTAAATTCAAGATCTTTGTAAAACATCTTATTTTTTCCATATTTACACATTTTTTCCCATCAAAATGGAAGGATTCGGAATAATTCTGGAAGGATATCGAAATTATTCCAAAAGACTATTGTTCTGAGCTCGGAACGGCATCGTAGACGCTGTAATCTATTTTGGCGTGACTCGGAACGGGGGGCAAGGCTGGCGAGCGTTCCGTTTCGTTTGTTTTTTCATAGATAAGAAATGCACCTATTTAAATTCTCTAAATGCTTTGGAATAAAATGCGCTTTCGATATTAATGGTGTAATTTCGCTATAAAAATAATCTATAATTTCAACATAAAGTAACACGGCCTCCAATTTCAAGATTTTTTAATACATAAACTGCATCCAACCTCACGTTAAAAATTGCGTGTAATGAAATTCTAGTAACGAACGTGGTCTTGAATACTCATGTAAGGACCTTACGACTTTACGACCTTCTAAGGTAGGTATTTTGGACAAAAATCAAAATCCCTGTTTAATTTTTAAAGCCTATTCTGTGAATTCTATCATGAGATAAATGTTGATGATGCAAAAAGTGAGATGAGATTATGTTGGTATTTATGATCCCGAATTTTTATTTATATAGCTTTTCTCTCGTATCTTGCAGACTTATAAACCTACTATGGTGCTATATTCGGAATCGGACCATACTCATAGTAACCGGCAAATGTCATTTTTGTGGTGGCTGTAATTTTTGCAAAAACATTAGCATTTTTGCAATTTTTCACAGGATTCTGGCCGACCGATAACATAAATGAAGCTCCTAAAACCCACTTGGGTCACTCATGATGGTAAGTTCACTCAATGGCTATTCTCCTGCCTTAGTTTTAAAGTTTGATATCAAGTGAGGTGTGTTTTCAGAGAAGCCGATTTTCTCCGTGGACATTCACCCTGCGGGGAAGAGGTTCGCCACGGGCGGGCAGGGCGGTGACTCCGGTCGGGTGGTCGTGTGGAACCTGAGCCCCGTCTTGTGTGAGGCTGACGAGGTGGACCCAAATGTGCCAAAGATGCTGTGTCAGATGGACAACCATTTAGGTAACAACCAATGCTACTGCTAAGACCTTAGGTTTGTGTTTAGCCTTGTCCAGTCCAGGAATAGTGAACAGTGAATTTTGATGTAAGCTAATATGGAACTATTTAATTTTAAAAGTTAAGTTGTACCATTCTAAAAGTTTAACTTGGACAGTCTGGTTCGGAATGTTAAACTGGCAGTGCAGTTTCTATAACCAACAAACCTTTTCTGTAGGAGTAGACAGGTATTCTATTAAAACCATTTAACTTTTCCAATACTTGCAGCTTGTGTAAACTGCGTCAGATGGAGCAACAATGGCCGCTACCTCGCCTCGGGCGGAGACGACCGGCTGGTCATGGTGTGGGCTCTCAGTGCAGCGGCCCCGGGGTTCGGCAACAAACCCAAGGGGGAGACCTGGAGGTGTGTGTCCACATTGAGGGGACATGCAGGTATGAGGACTTTGTGATTAATAAATCTAGGATGATAACATCCCCATAGAGAGTCGCAGAGCTTCACTCTAATTCAAATGTGCATTGATCCCCATACAGAGATACCAGTTTAGTTTGAAGGTATCTAGGTGAATAGAAGCACAGATACTATAATATTATACTAATACAGATAGAACAACTAGAACAAAAACAAAAAAAAACATCACACTGGCGTTAACTGAGATGCTATGGAAGCTTCTTTAGTTCGAGGCCATTATCGCTTGGTGCAGCACCATTGATAAATTGCAAATACCACAAGATAGCGCTAAGATATATAGAAGATATATAGGATTTATTCTAAGATTGACTTGACTTGATAAGACTCCTGCACTAGCTGAAGCAGGAGGCTTGTGTGTCCAGGAACTCAAGGACCGATATTGTCTCTCCCAGAATAGCCATCCTGGTTTAATTGTGAATGGATTTTTTTACACAAGCAAGGTATTTTATTTTTGTTAATACCAATTTTCCTTCCAGGCGACGTGCTAGACCTGGCATGGTCACCGCTGGACAAGTGGCTGGCGAGCTGCAGCGTCGACAACACAATCATCATCTGGAACGCGGAGAAGTTCCCCGAGATGGTGTGCGTACTGAACGGACACACCGGGCTGGTCAAGGGTGTTACTTGGGATCCTGTGAGTGATTGATTTGCGAAATAAATATATACGAAATATATATTCGATTATACTGAAGGGATGTATAAAGATGTATAAAACGGTCAAAACATATTATGTGTGTCACTGGAATGCAAAGCACAGGCACAGTTAATTCAGTAATTTATTTACATATTCAAACTGAATTATCTCAGAAACCCTACTATTTACGACATTTTGTCAGAGAAAATTTCTTGTTTGTTATTAAATCCTCGATCGATGGACATCTGTTTTTAGGTGTACACGGAAAATTCGACATTTTAGGGAATTTTAACTTTAGGTATCCCAAAAAAGTTCGATGTTTTTTGAGTAGATATTAGTGTAGTTATAATTATAATATTTTCAATTGAATTGCAGGTCGGCAAATACTTGGCGTCACAATCAGATGACAAGTCGTTGCGAGTGTGGAAGACTGCAGACTGGACGCAGGAGTCTGTCATTACGGAGCCCTTTGAGGAATGCGGCGGTAAGAGGCGCTGGCTGTGACAACATGGCGGATTAATAAGTACACAGTACAGATCTGCCAACTTAACTGTGAAATTACGGGTGTCGCTAGTGACTTTATAGTATTTGGGAATTACGTCCGAGCACAGAATAGGATTTCAAA
Organism: Argyresthia albistria; assembly: GCA_963457715.1. Taxonomy (NCBI): domain Eukaryota; kingdom Metazoa; phylum Arthropoda; class Insecta; order Lepidoptera; family Argyresthiidae; genus Argyresthia; species Argyresthia albistria. The sequence continues at coordinate 11,004,224 of OY735257.1, read as the reverse complement.
GATGGCGGGCGTAGTTTAGAATTTTGACATTTCACAGATAACTTGGTAGGTCTGTACACTCTTCCAACAATTTTTTGGCTGATGTGATGAGTGATGTTTACAGGGGGGCGCCAGCTCTTCGCATGCAACGAACCTGTCATCAACACAGACCTTTCACTCGTATTTTTTTTTCGTAATTTCTTTATTGTACTCACTTGATGACAAACAGATATCTTATAGAAGAATCGTACACAAAGGCGAGCTTATCTCTACTCCTTTGGTCATCTAGCGATACTTCCATTCCACCTGTCACTGCGCGCCAATAAATTCGTTGGAAAGCTGTACAACCTCGGTTTATTCCGTTATTTAGCTTTTGGTAGATTCTTAAGATAAGATAAGATATGCTTTCTTTCTTTACAATGGTAGTGTATTGTGTATGACGAGGGTGAAAGGGTTCCGGCTCAGTGTATGCTACAGGAAGACCTATAGTGCTGGTATTCTGAGTACAGTTCGGGTCACGTAAAAAGATACTGAGCGACAGGATGACATGTGTGTATAATACCTTCGGGCACGAAAAGACACTACATATCCAATATAACAGGCAACTTGACAGCTAACCTAAATTTTTTCATTTATACTTTATTGCAAAAAAACATAAAAAACACGTACCATTTACAAAAAGGTATGTACAAAGGCGAGCTTATCTCTAAAAAGAGATTTCTTCCAGCAAACCTAGGCATGACAGGAAAATAAAATAATAATCTAACCTCCCTTCGTTGCGCCTGAGCACATTGCTGTTGCAAATTCGAGTTTGCTCGTTACATTCTATAAAACCGGCCAAGTGCGAGTCGGACTCGCGCACGAAGGGTTCCGTACCATTATCTTTAAAAACCGAAAAAAAAACACCTTAGTTGTATGGGAGCCCCCCTTTATATTAAGTTTATTTTGTTTTTTAGTATTTGTTGTTATAGCGGCAACAGAAATACATCATCTGTGAAAATTTCAACTGCCTAGCTACCACGGTTCACAGACAGACAGACGGAAAGCGAAGTCTCAGTAATAGGGTCCCGTTTGGCACCTTTCGGGTACGGAACCCTAAAAACAGATAAAGAGAGGGAAGTCAGTGCACAATAAATGACTAAATAAATATACTTTAAACATAATATAATAAGTATACCAAATTACTAAATAAATATATAGAGTAAGTGCGGCAAATATGGACCACCAATAACTATTTCGAAAATAAAACCAAGTAATACATTTAAACAGAAACATTTAAATTATTAATCAGTCTTATGTTTAATCATCCATCATAAACAAACAAAAAAATAGGAACTTCTCCACAATTAACGAAAATAAAATTTTAATTTCTAGCAAACCCCCATTTTGAGAAAATCCCAAACATGTGGGTAATATGGCCCACAGTGTGTTAAATATGGACCAATGTGGTCCATATTTAACACACCGTGGCATAGTTGGAGATTACAAAAAGTTTTAATTGCAATAATCACACAAAAAATAATTATTTAAATATTCAGAGCAGTCTTCGTGCATGATACACACTGTAACCATGTTTCTCCTCGTCGATCTTCAGAATATAAACCGGTTCAATAAATACAGCTATAGCATCATTCGGACATCTTCTATCAAGACTTTTTCAGATGAATCATCTGGAATGTACTCAGCATCAGACTCTGATGATGAAGCTTCATCTTGTATTATTTCTTTAGTTGCTGTCTTGCCTTTCTGTGCGTTAAATTTAAATTATTTGGATGCTTTGTTTTTTTAATATTTTTTTGATTTTCTAGGATTTTTTTCTTCGATTCTTTGTCTTCTTTTTTTTCAGTGATTCTTCTTATACCTGCTTGTACGGTAAAGATTTTACGATCGTTCTGATTTACCAGGTTTTCTTCCTCAGTTGGACTGTTTCTTCATTTTTACAGGGATGGGAGATATTTGGTGAGGTGTTACATATAAATTTTCTCTTGAACCAGTTGAAGTCGATGGTTTTGGGTCAAACGTAGCAGAAGTCGTAGGTTCTGGATGAGTCGTTGCTACTGTATCAATGGTGACTGGCAATTGCGGAGAATCTACGTTCTGAGAGACTGAGAGACTGTTCATATTTGCCACAACTATATCGGTCCATATTACCCGCACCTACCCATTTTAAATAAAAAGTCAGTTCAAGGTTATTTATATAAAGATTTCGGGACAATCACTTTACCAATTCTAAGCAGATACCTCATAGTTCAATTTCTTTAATACATCTCAATAATAAATCGACAATGTAGGGTTCAACACTTAATCAAAACTCACCGAAAATAAGGATCCAAAACAGGAAAAATTGAATTTTTGACACAGTGGCTAAGTTCGTAATATGCCGGTGACGCCTGTCGACTGAAGCATTGCCGGCAAGGAAATGATTCGTTGGCGTTGCCTTACCGACTCCTGCGATTAGCCACTTGGGAAGAAGCATGGTAGGCCATAATACCCGCGTGGTCCATATTTGCCGCACTTACTCTACACCTAACTACATATAGACAGACGGAAAGCGAAGTCTCAGTAATAGGGTGCCGTTTGGCACCTTTCGGGTACGGAACCCTAAAAACAGATAAAGAGAGGGAAGTCAGTGCACAATAAATGACTAAATAAATATACTTCAAACATTATATAATAAGTATACCAAATTACTAAATAAATAAATACACCTAACTACATACTTTACTTTACTTTACTTTATACTGTATACTTTATTGCACAGAAAACATAATACAGACACTTAATATTAGAAAAAACATGTACAAAGGCGAGCTTATCTCTAATAAGAGATCTCTTCCAGCAAACCTAGGATGGAGAGGATAATTTAATAAAAGGTAGACCTACATAAGTGTGTGGAGGTTGGCCCGTGGTGGAAATCAGAGTCAATAGGAATGACAATGAATTTATTTACAGGCTGATGATAGAGTTGAATAGGAAGGGCTGAGATGAACGAATAGGTAGTATACAATGAATATTTAACATTAGTTTGGAAACTCGGAAAATCGTCGCTGTTATTACGAGAAGAGACGTCAGGAAGACAGACTGCGTTCATGATAGTCTTGAACCCCTTTTGGCTGGCAGCTGTGTTCATAGGCCGCCACACTACTCCCCACGGAGACCGTTACTGCGGGCGATAGAAGTCTCGAAACCGCACAGTTCTTCCACTACGCGTTGTGCGCTGTGGTTGAGGCAAGGTCTTCGGCGTGTCATCTTTGACTTCTTGCCTTATTGTCTTTTCAGGGATGATTTGAGGTAAGGAGTTCTGATCTTCAGTGATGGTGTAAGCGGGTTTGAGTCTGTCAATAGATACAGTAATGGTTTTTCCTTTGATGCGTAACTTGAATGATTTGTCTGCCCGCTCAAGGACTTCGTACGGTCCAGTGTAAGCTGGCGTCAGGGCTCCACGTACTGTATCGTCTCGTATAAAAACATGCTTCGTTGTGACCAAATCTTTGAATATGAAGGTATTATTACGTCTGTGACGAGACGCGGGGGTTGGCTGAAGCTTCTGTGCAAAAGAGCGGATTCTTTGTGTGTACTCCGTGAGGTCGTCAGGAGAGTTACTGCTGGCTTGGATCATTTCGCCTGGCAATCTCAATGGTTCGCCATAGACTAATTCTGCGGCCGATGCTTGTGCGTCTTCCTTAACTGCGCTTCTAATGCCGAGTAGGACTAGTGGTAGTGTTTCGGTCCAACTGGTGTTCGCGTGGCATACGATAGCCGCCTTTAGCTGTCTATGGAAACGTTCGATGAGGCCGTTGCAAGCAGGATGATAGGCAGTTGTTTTGCGATGTTGAAATCCTGCTAGTTTTGAAAGGTGATCGAACAAAACGCTTTCAAACTGGCGCCCTCTGTCGGTCACAATGGTTACTGGGCAACCGAAACGAGCAATCCATCCTGCCAAGAGCGCTTTGGCTACTGTTTCGGCCGTGATGTCCGCGATGGGTATTGCTTCCGGCCATCTCGTGAACCTGTCTATGGCAGTGAGGCAATATCGTTTTCCTTCCGATATCGGTAGAGGACCGATCAGGTCGATGTGTACGTGGCTGAAGCGTGAATTAGGTAAGGCGAAAGTTCCTATAGGTGCAGAAACGTGTCGGGTTACCTTTGCGCGTTGGCACGGTAGGCAATTGCGGGCGTATTCCCTGCAGTCTTTCCTCATGGATGGCCAAACATATCTTTCAGCGACTAGTTTTGCCGATGCTGTAGTTCCGGGGTGGCTCAGTGAATGAAGACTCTCGAAGACTTGGTGGCGTAGTTGTTTGGGCACAAATGGTCTCGGTACTCCTGTGCTGACATCGCAATATAAGTCTTTTTGTTTTACAAGACTCAGCGCTGAGCCTGTTTTCAATAGAAGTGTCAGTTCTGGGTCCGTTGTTTGCGCTTTTGCTAGCAAGTCGAGGTCTAGCGGGGCTGCTATCTCTTCGATTCTGGACAGGGTATCGGCTACTACGTTGTTTTTGCCGGATATATGACGGATGTCTGTAGTGAATTGGCTTATGTAATCCAGGTGTCTATATTGGCGTGGTGAAACGTTTTCTTTGCGCGATTTGAAGGCAAAACAAATTGGCTTGTGGTCAGTATATATTGCGAATACTCTAGCCTCTAGCATATGGCGAAAGTACTTAATTGCTTCATATATAGCCAACAATTCTCGATCGTAGGGTGAATATTTTTGCTGTGTAGGACTCAGTTTGCGGGAGAAAAAGGCAAGTGGTTGCCAATCGCCGTCGCCGTCTTTTTGTTGCTGTAGCGTCGCTCCCATGGCCGTATCAGAGGCATCTGTGACCAATGACAATCTTGCTTGACAGTCGGGGTGAACCAACAGGGTGGCGTTGCTGAGGCTTTGCTTGCAGTCTTCAAAAGCTTTTAGCGTGACTCCTGTCAATACGACTGGATGCGATCCCTTAACCGAGCCAGTGAGCAGCTTATTTAAGGGGGCTTGTTGTTGCGCCGCTTCAGGGATAAAACGTCGATAAAAATTTAGCATACCCAGGAATCTGCGAAGTTCGTTTACGGTCATCGGGGTAGGAAATTGTTGAATTACCTGGACTTTCTCGTCAAGAGGTTTTATGCCATCAGCAGAAATTTTGTTTCCGAGAAAGGTGACTTCTGGTGCGCCGAAAACACATTTTGATATATTAATCAGCATACCATATTGCTTCAAGCGCGTGAAGAGCTGTTCCAGGTGTTCCAGATGTTCAGACTCGTCTCTCGAGGATACCAAGAAATCGTCAAGATATACGTAACAGAAATCGAGTCCTCTTGTGATTTCATCGACAAACCGTTGGAAGGTCTGAGCTGCGTTCCGCAAACCGAAGGTCATATATGGAAACTCATACAGGCCGAAAGGTGTGGTTATAGCTGTTTTCTCGATATCATCTGGATGGACGGGGATCTGATTGTACGCCTTGACCAGGTCTATTGTAGAAAATATCGTGCAGCCGGAGATGTTGTGTGTGAAGTCCTGAATATGGCGTATAGGATACCGGTCTGGTACTGTCTGTGCGTTCAGCATCCTGTAGTCGCCGCATGGACGCCATCCGTTGTCTTTCTTGGGTGTCAAGTGTAGTGCGGATGACCATGGGCTTTTCGAGGGCCGGGCAGTTCCATTCTGTAACATGGCTTCAAATTCCTGCCGGGCTATCTTCAATTTGTCAGGTGCTAGTCTCCGTGCCGTGCATGATATGGGTGGTCCAGGTGTTGTCTTGATATGATGCACTGTGTTGTGATGGTGCTTGCGCTCGGCAGAAGTAGGTGGCCGAGTGAGTTCTGGAAACTTGTTTAGGACTGCGTGATACTTTGTATTGCCAGTCATGATTTTGACAGATGATATCGAATCTGATGGCGTAGTTGGCAAAGCGATGGACGATAATGTAGTCTTGGTGTCGATGAGGCGCTGGTTTCGGCAGTCAACAACGATCTCATAGTGTGACAAGAAGTCGACTCCGATGATGGCTTTGGTGACATCGGCTACAGTAAATTGCCATGAAAATTCTCGTCGTAGTCCAAGATCGAGGGCCAGATGAACGTCGCCGTATGTATCGATCGTGGACCCATTAGCTGCTGACAGTTGATAATTAGTCTTGGGTCGACGTTCTTTCAGGGCAGAGCGTGGGAAGACGCAGAGATCGCTGCCAGTGTCAACGAGAAACTGAATCTTCGTTCTGCGGTCTGTAACGAACAGGCGACCGGGAGATGCGTGACAGTCGTAAGTCGCCATTATCGACTGCCTTGGTTGTTTTCCGCTTTGTAGTCGCACGGCCTGAGGCATTTCAGCGCGCTGGCTCCGAATTTAGCATGGTACCAGCAAGTTGGGAATTTCTTATAGCTGGACTGAGATCTGCTTCGGGAGTCACCTCGTCGGGGGTACTGGCGGTCGTGATGCGGTCGAGATGTCGCCCTTGATTCTCTTACTTCGGACGAGAGTGCGCTTACTTGTTTTGTTAGCTCCACGATTTGCTTTGCCATCACATCCAACATGCTGTCCTGTGGCATTTGTGAGGTCGATGCCACCTGGTGGTTGGCGGCGCTGTTCAGCGGTCTAGCGGCTTCAGCTATACGGTTGTAAGTTGGGACCACGTCGTGCACTCTGTCCGCGAGCTCTGCTATGACTTCCAGTGCCGTTGATGGTTGTGCGGCAATTATAGCTTGAGTACTACTCGGCAGGCGGCTGGACCATATAGTTTTTATGAAATCGTCTGGGACTCCAGGACCTGCCAGTTGCTGCAAGTGGCGCAGAAAATGTGAGGGCTTCCTGTCCCCCAGCTCCTCATGTGTCAAAAGTTGTAACACCTTCTTTTCCTTGGATTTTGTGAGACGCTTTATGAGCTCGCTTTTTAGCTTTTCGTACATGTTAGCTTCGGGCGGGTTTTCGATGATGTCGTCAACATAGTCTACGTACGGTGGATGTAACTGCGAACTTGCGTAGTAAAATTTTGTTTCGTCTGTCTTGATACCAGCCAATTTGAACTGTCCCTCCAGCTGTTTGAACCAAACGGCGGGTTTTTCAGCGTAAAATGGCGGAACTTTCACACCAACGCGATGGATTTCGCTTCCGGTGGAGATGCATATTTTTGGTTCCGGGGGGCTGGCGTCGTCGGTATTTTCATTCATCTTCGTATGTGCGTTCAGAGCGGGGTCACCAGTGTGGAGGTTGGCCCGTGGTGGAAATCAGAGTCAATAGGAATGACAATGAATTTATTTACAGGCTGATGATAGAGTTGAATAGGAAGGGCTGAGATGAACGAATAGGTAGTATACAATGAATATTTAACATTAGTTTGGAAACTCGGAAAATCGTCGCTGTTATTACGAGAAGAGACGTCAGGAAGACAGACTGCGTTCATGATAGTCTTGAACCCCTTTTGGCTGGCAGCTGTGTTCATAGGCCGCCACAAGTGCACAACGATAAATATTAAAATAATAGACTACTTACTAATAAATACATAAATACAGATAAAAACAAAATATAATATATAAATAGATACTAAGGTATATTAAGGTAGAGAAAGATAGTGTTCCTTCAAGCGTTTTTTAAAAATGTTGAGTGAAGGACTGTCCCTGATAGCACTGGGAAGTTTGTTCCAAAGTCCAATAGCACGGAGACGGAACCCATGCTCATATGCGGATGTGTTGTGTTGCTATATAAATAATTAACATAAATACGTACATACAATATCTATCACGAAAGAGAGAGGAAGTGCTCTTTTACCCAGTTTTTAAATTCATAAAATCTTCATAAAATCCACTTTTTAAACACTATGGACGGTACCAAAACAATTGGAAAGAATCGAAATTGTTTTTTCAGTTGAACTAACAGAAGAGTTTTCATCACCATCACTGCTATCAGCACTAAAAGATATTATTATTTGGATTTTATGAAGCTAACCGCTGTCAAGTGCCTGTTATATTGGATAGGGTATAGTGACAAGGATAGGATGTTTTTGCGATGGCTACAGTCGCGCACACATGCTACGCTACGCTTTCGCATGGGTGAGAATTGGGCTCCTGACTCGACAACCGGAACGTGTGTTGATTCCGCGCCGTTTGTGTCCGCTTTGTGGTAACCCCCCATGTTCCAGTGATCGTGTGAACGCGTGTTGACTCCGCGCCTTGTCTGTCCCCGGCAGGCACGACGCACGTGCTGCGCATGTCGTGGTCGCCGGACGGGCAGTACGTCGTGTCCGCGCACGCCATGAACGGCGGCGGGCCCACCGCGCAGGTAACACGCGACGTATACACATTTAATGCCCGATTTCACCAACAATCCTGTCTATTAGGGGACAGTTTATTTCCTTTTAGGGGCAACCAGTTGTTTGTTTCACTCTGACCTAAGTTTAAGGGTCATCTGGAAAGAAAGAAAAAAAAGAAAGAAAGAAACATTTATTACAAAGACAGTGAACACACTACAATAATACAGAAGAGAAACAAAAAAGAAAATCACTCACAATATCATTCACATTCATTCATTCATGAATGGCTACTAGATGACCCCCTAAATTTAAGAGGCTGACTCCGAAACAGTCGCCAGACAGCTATAAAAAATAAACGGCCAAGTGCGAGTAGGACTCGCGCACCAAGGGTTCCGATCACACTTGGAGAGCGTAACACGTGTAATTAGGTTTCCACATAAAAAACTAAAGTGTGGTGTCATCCATGTAAACCAAATTGAATATTTTTTTAGAAAGACAGAAATTGGCAGTTTTCATATTTTTTCCTTTACTTGTGCTATAAGACCTTCCTTCATTCCAAATTTCATGACCGTAGGCCAGCCGAAAGTACCCTATAGGTTTTGATTACCTTGCGAGTTCCACGCGAGTTCATACAAAATCAGTAAAATGATGACATAATATCGCAGTATCGTAGACAGAGGATCCTTAGTAGCGTGGGGTAGGGTAGCACTGATATGGGATTTAACAAAATTAAGTCCCCAAGGGGGGGGGGGGGAAGAGAAGGGGTTATAGTTTGTATTAAACTCAATCTAATCAAATAGGGTTTGTGGAAGTCGGTTTTTTCTAAAGTTTACTTTTTGTTTCAATTATTATTATTGGTCCTAAAGTAAATTTTCCATTCAAAAACGGAAAAATTTCACCTCTAGCTGACTGTGGTGGGAGCCGAGAGGTTGAAATCTAGTCCGATTTAGATCAAGAATTATTCGTACTTATTGCAGGTTGTCGAGCGAGTCGGCTGGGCCTGCGACAAGGACTTCGTGGGGCACAGGAAAGCGGTCACTTGCGCTGTAAGTGTAATGTTATTATTTATAAGAGCAACTTTCACCCAGAAACCGATTTGATCAGAGCAACTTTATTTTTCACTTCCCAGTTCATTTTGGCCTGAGTTGAGTTGGACAGCAAAAATAAAATTGCTCTGATCAAATAGGTTTCTTAGTGAAAATTGCTCAGAATGATGTCCCTAAAATAACAGTAACTTTTATTTATTTATTTATTTTATTTGGGACATCAACAGCATATAAAATAAATGAGTTAGGGGTCTAATGAATCCTGTATTCATATGCTTAGAATCACCTGCTACCCCAAGTTGTATGTGGTTTGACGGTTTCCGTGCATCAAGGTATCACGTTTAATGACGTGGTGGGTGCAAGGTTCTGCCACATTACCCCCCGCGCCCCAGAGGCGGGGACGGACGGCAGCAAAAAATATGGCCGGTCCAGCCAGCCCCCCTGGGCAAGATGCAAAACGCTAGTATCGTTCGCACGAAACGCTAAGAATATGTATGCGATCTGACAATTAAAGTCTTCACAAAATAACAGGCCTGTTTTGACAGTTCACGCCCATGAAGTTTTAACCCCTAATGCGTAGGTAGGTAATAAAAGCCAACTTTTGCGTACAAGCAAAGCGTACAAGTTGCACCTAGGAAAACCGCTTCCATTACCTATGCGTTAGGGGTTAAAACTTCATGGGCGTGAACTGTCAAAACGGGCCTTTTATTTTGTGTAGACTTTAGTCACGCTACGCTAGCGTCACCAAATGTCAAATCGCATACATTTTGAGTTTTCGTTTCTATTCGTTTTCGTAGCGTTATTAACTCTGTCTATAGGCCCTGTAATGCACAGAAATAGCTGCAGGTCCTGTTGGCTTGCTCCCCCGCGTTGGTATCTTTATCCCATAAAGTCGGAATGAGGTTGGGTGGTGGGGGATATGTACTGGGGGGAAATTCTGGCGCTAGCGAGATCATGTCCATGGTCGAAATATCGATTTTGAGATACCGAATTCTCTATCAAAAACAAGAAAAAGCTATTCTTACGACTAGCCTTTCCACCAACCGAGATATCTCGCTCGTCCCGTTTTCGATCGAAATAAATATAAATCGAGATCGTTTTCGACGGATTTTGGCGGTCAAAACCGATATCTCGACTGGGGATTTCTTTGCTCCATCCCTAAGCCCACAACTTCCGAACGGGCGGTAGTATACAAAAATATTATATTGACGTTGACTAAGTATATTGATGTATGATGTGTATGATTTTATGGTCAATAAAAAAAAATGAATTTGAACTTGAACTTGGGAGATGATCTCGATAGCGCGAGAATCGGGGGCCAGTGCCTTCACCCCGTATGCGAAAACTGGTGACGCTAACTACCCTTCATTGGCAGCGGTTCAACAGCAACATCCTCGTGAAGGACGGCAAGAAGTGTTGCTGCGCGGCTGTGGGCGCGCGCGACCGAGTTTTGTCCATCTGGCTGACGTCACTCAAGCGGCCGTTGGTGGTCATACATGACCTGTTCAGCGATAGCGTGCTTGACATATCGTGGAGTTGTGACGGTATGGAAACTTCTCCTAATCAAGATGTTCCTTTCTCACAATGTTCCTTTTGCACAATGTTCCTTTTACAAAATCTGACTTGCCTGCGATGCCTGTGCTGACGCCCTGAACTTGGAAAATTCCGAAAATGTGCCCTTGAAAACGTCCCTCAGAATGTTCCTTTCTTACATTGTTCCTTTCTCACAATATCCCTCTACCACAATGTTCCTTTTGCACAATGTTCTTTTCTCACAATGTTCCTTTCACAAAATATCACTTACTATGTCTGGCGAGCGCTGTCGATCTAACTGACGTCAATGAAGCGCCCGCTGGTGGTCATTCAAGACCTGCGACTGAACATCCTTTCTACCAAAGTTCCTTTCTCAAAATGTCCTTAATCACAATGTGCACAAAATGCGCATTGTTAATAACTTTTTCCTTCGACTTCTGCAGGTTTAAATCTTCTGGCGTGCAGTTCCGATGGCTCTGTCGCCTGCATTCAGTTCACAAACAAAGAAATTGGCACACCGCTCACACCGGACGAAAAGGTGAATCAAATACCACGGGCCTCCGGTTGCTAACTACAGCTCCATTCTCTCTCTGTCACATCTAGTTTCTATGAACTTTTGAAGTATGATTGCGTACTTCAAATTAATGTTTTAGTGACTGTAATTAGAATTTGAAAGGACCCAGGATGTAATAGATGCAGAATTGAGTTACTACTGGTTGAGGTTATGATGGTTAGAATAAGGTAAATATCTGCACCCCGAATTAAGAGTGAATTGATCATACCGATATCACCTGTTGTGTGACCGCGGCGGTCATCCGAAAACGCTGACATAAATACGTCTATTAAGCAAAATTAATTGTAAGTTTAAAGATTTTCCCTACATTATTAAAGAGTTGTTGAAAACATCTCAATATGCCGCATTTAGGATATAAATAAACGCCTCCGCCCCCAGAACGCATTCTACGAGAAGATCTATGGCAAGTGTCTGTCTCGCGACAGCCAGGGCTCCCTAGCGGCGTCGAGCCTGCTGCCGGAGTGTCCCGAGATCATGCTGGCCAGGGAGCACAGCCAGGCCTTGCAGAGAGAGGACGCGCCCAAGGTAACAGACCGGTCTACTACGTCGAGTCTTCTGCCAGAGTGTCCCGAGATCATGCTGGCCAGGGAGCACAGCCAGGCCTTGCAGAGAGAGGACGCGCCCAAGGTAACAGACCGGTCTACTGGTCTACTACGTCGAGCCTGCTGCCGGAGTGTCCCGAGATCATGCTGGCCAGGGAGCAGAGCCAGGCCTTGCAGAGAGAGGACGCGCCCAAGGTAACAGACCGGTCTACTGGTCTACTACGTCGAGCCTGCTGCCGGAGTGTCCCGAGATCATGCTGGCCAGGGAGCAGAGCCAGGCCTTGCAGAGAGAGGACGCGTCCAAGGTAACAGACAGGTCTACTGGTCTACTACGTCGAGCCTGCTGCCGGAGTGTCCCGAGATCATGCTGGCCAGGGAGCACAGCCAGGCCTTGCAGAGAGAGGACGCGCCCAAGGTAACAGACCGGTCTACTGGTCTACTACGTCGAGCCTGCTGCCGGAGTGTCCCGAGATCATGCTGGCCAGGGAGCAGAGCCAGGCCTTGCAGAGAGAGGACGCGCCCAAGGTAACAGACCGGTCTACTGGTCTACTACGTCAAGCCTGCTGCCGGAGTGTCCCGAGATCATGATCCAGCAGAACACAAAAGACGAAGACAAAACGGTTTCAATTCAATTGGATAGTATAGATCTAGAATAGCTTTACCGCAGTTTCGCTTACTTTAACTGTATAAATTGCAGGTGAAACCAGTGACGACCCCCACGTCCCTGTGCGCCGGCACCGGTGCTCTCCCGGCCACGTCGCCGGCGACGCCGGTGCGCCCGCAGGACCGGCAGATCGAGACGCGCACGTCGGACGGCAAGCGACGCATCACGCCCGTGTTCATACCGCTCACGCAGGTCGACCCTAAGTAAGCGAACTGTTCATAACGTGAACCCTAACAAAGCAGACTGTTCATTCCGCTGAAGGGGACGGAGACCAAGTAAGCGAATTGTTCTTGATGCTTATTAAAGTAACCCCTAAATAAGTGAACTGTTCATACCGCTCACGCAGGTCGACCCTAAGTAAGCGAACTGTTCATACCGCTGGTCAGTTATAACGAAGTAAACGAATTGTTCATACCGCTCACTCAGGTCGACCCCAAGTAAGCTAACTGTTAATACCGCTCATGCAGATAAACACCAAGTAAGCGAACTTTTAATACCGCTCACGCAGTTTGACCTCTAGCAAGCAAATTACTAATGCATAATATCGCATTCTACATGTTATGTTCTGTGACGTTTCACTACTTGTAAGCTGGCTAGTGACACACACGCCTGCGGCAGGGGCGATCTAGGGTGTCAAAGTAGGCGCTTGTAGTGGTTTACCCACTCACAGCAGTTTAACACACTTTTCCACCCTAGTTTGCCACCAGATGCCGTCTGCGTTCCCGAACAAAGATAATAGATGTAGCTCAGAAGGCTCCCCAACTAAAGTGGGACTGGGCCGGCCATGTTGCTGAAGGAAGAGATGGAGTGATGAGTTGGCTCATATTCATATTTATTTATTTATTTGTAAACACGTACATGGGGGTTACAGGTGGAGGTGTAAAAATACAAGTAGCGTACATGCACCCTGAAAGGGTATAACAAAGTTTGCTTATGTCTAAATAGAACATTTCAAAATTAACAATAAATTTCAATTATATATTGTTATCCCTTTCAGCAAACTTTGTTATCCCTTTCAGGGTGCTGATGGGCGAAGGCCTCTCTCCCCCTCTTTCACTATATCTGATCCTGAGCGGTCTCCCTCCAGTCCTTGTCCCATAGACCATAGATAGTTATAACCCACTCAGTCAGAACATAAGTATATATTATATGGGACAAGGACTGGAGGGAGACCGCTCAGGATCAGATATAGTAAAAGAGGGGGAGAGAGGCCTTCGCCCATCAGTGGTACATAGTAGGCTCGTGATAATAATAATGTCGTCTTTAGCCCGCTTTATTGTCTCCAGCGAGTCTCTCGGCTCGGCCCCGGCCGGCTCGGAAGCCTGCTTCAGCACCTCGTCGCAGAGCAAGTCGCGGATCCGAGTGGAGAGACGGGACGACATCGTGACACACCCCAACGTGAGCAACCACGCGACGCCGCAGCCCGCCAAGACTGATGAGGCGTAAGTGGACATGTTCAGCCAGTGCAGTAGGGAGGTGCCGACTTGAGGCTGCGAGTGACGTCGTCGTGAAGACTTACCCCCGGTTTCCGGGGCGCTGATTAAGTTAACAGGTTGGTCAAATCAGCCTCAGCCGATCACGTGCCTATATTATTCAAAATGATGCGAACGAGATGTGATTGACATGTTTCTATTTGTTTCAAATGACATATCACCCTTATACATCTCTTTTGTGCTTTACAAGCTCTGTGGCATGATTCTCGCGCATTCGATATACGATGTCTACACCTATATCGAGCGATTCTGTATGGGAATCTGTCAATATAGGTCTCGACATCCGTATATCCGTTGAGTTGCCCTAGAATATATCGCCGTATTTGAGAGTCATAAATAGTGCATATGAGAATTGGCTCAACTTTGTGCACACATATGTGTTTTCCATGTCAAGTGGGAGTCGATCGTTAATCCTAAAAAATGTGTCATTAATTTCCTCAATTATTTTTGCACCATAGTGGATGTCAATTTTAATTAGTTTTTATTTAAATTTGTTATAAGATTATTTTGTCCGAGCCATTCAATAATATTTTCAAGTAGTAAGTACCCTTTCAAGTACATTTATATTTGAAACTGCTCATATATGTATTAATGAACTCGACTGTACTAAACTGTACTTATTATTGTCATTGATTTCAACGCTCACTTCAGACCACTTGTTTTCTCGATCAGTCTCGTTGCTGTCGACACGTATGTCGCTATTGTTCGTAAATAAATACATATAATTATATTTCCGGGCTACTAGTGGAACTGCGACTAGTGAAACTGCGCCTAGTGGAACTGCGACTTTTTGCAAGTTTTACCTACCCTTATTATGTAATGTCATAATTCGTATTCCCGTTGGTATTCAAGTTTGTAAGATATTCACCAATCACTCCCTAGAATCACAGCTCGAGTCAAGTAATCTACCGATAATCCGTGTTGTCTTGATTGTGTCGTCGCTGTTTCTGGTTCCCACGGCACAGGGTATCCTAGTGTAGGGCCAGAAGCAATGAATGTGCCTGTTTGCAAATGTTATGTTTGTCATAAGTCCGGGCACTCACACGCCTGCGGCAGTGGCAATTTAGGGTGTGAAAGAGTTAAACTGGAGCCGCCTGCATTGTGTGAGTACTCACTACTACGCTGTAACAGCAAGCGGCTCCAGTTTCACTCTTCCGCTCTCGGAATGACCCTCTCCATGCAAAGCCTGACAGATGACACCAAGACGTCTGGTTATTTCTATTGCAAAGATATTCAAGCTTATTTTCCCTAATTTTAAAGTCAAATATGGCCTTTGCGGCCAGGATAACACACTCTTACACCCTAGATTTTGTGTCAACTCTCTCTAACGCCACAGATACT
>OY735257.1:10802563-10988618 GCA_963457715.1 Argyresthia albistria | reverse complement strand
GCCCAGCAATAGATCGATGTGAGCTTAGCTTATTGATGATAATTTATCTTATCACAGGGCAAAAAAGAAGGTACCTTAATTATAACAAAACTTCAGTAAATCATTTTGACGGATTGGCGCTACAGAGAAGAGGCCTATGCCCCAGTGTGGGACGGAGACTGCTGAGTATTATAATGATGATGACTCTATCATCTTTTCTGTATGCCTATTTTGTAACGTACACAATAAAGAAACTACAAATCACTCACTTGGGATCCACCAGCAGCGTGTCCCTAATAAAGCTGACCGCGCACTGCGACACGCCCCTGAACAGGTCGCGCGGGAAGCTCAGCTGACACTGCGCGATGTTCAGGTAGGTCTCCTGCTTGGTGTCGCCGGCGAAGGGCGAGTACCCGCTGAGCAGCACGTAGGCTAGCACGCCCACCGACCAGATGTCGGCGGCCAGGGTCAGCGGCTCGTACGAGAGGATCTCGGGCGCTGCGGAGGAAGGTCACCATTGGGACGTTTCCAAGTAAGAAAGTCCTGGAGTAGCTTGAACTGAGACTAGCATAGCATGGAGACTAACTAGTTACATGAATAAAACTAACTCGTTGGCTTGCTCCCCGCGTTTGCCTCGTTTTGACACGCAATCGGAATGAGGTTGGGTGGACGTAGGATATGTCCTGCTGAGACTAGCACGTATAATTACCGCACCCAAAACGTTGGAGAGTGAACTGTCAGTGACTAAACAATGATAGATCATTTCATCTGGACTCGCATACTTTTTCTTTTGACTCTTGTAAATTTCCTTCTCAGAATCACCTCTGGACTCATCATTAATTGTTCTTCTACCTAATCCATCGTCGATGTAACGACATACCAAATAAGAAACAGTTGCCACTTTCAAAGCAACGGGCAGGAAGTCTAAATACGAGATTGTCCACACCCAAGCTCTGTTCAAGGACTTTCGAATACACAAAGCAATTCCTTCAGCCCCAACTCACCAACATAGTCCCTGGTCCCCAATATCTCTCTGACATGCGCGCCCGACTGTATAGCGCGGCTGATTCCAAAGTCGCATATAACCAGCTCGTCCCCCCCAGCCGTCAGCAGCAGGTTCTGTGGCTTCAGGTCCAGGTGGGCGATCCTCCGAGCGTGTAGGTGAGCCAGCCCTTCTAACACGTGTCTGAGGGCCCTTCGTGCTGCGCCTTCGGATAAACGCTCTTCTTCGTCTAACAGACGCTGTAGCTCCCCGCCTGCGCAGAGCTCGAGGACTATTGCCACGTCTGTGTTGGTCTCGTATACCTGGAACGTTTTGGGGGGTGGGTTAGATTCGATTTGATGACGGATTCTGAATTTTGATGTGGGTGGAGCAAATTATTTCAACCATGAGTTAAGGAGCTTTAAAGAGCATGTTAATTTTGCTTCTACAGAGCTGAAAACGCTGTCGCATCCTAGATAGATTAGAGGTCAGCTTGCCTAATGGAACCAGTTCAATTCTGGGTGGGTAGATGGATTTGACAATACAACATCTTCTAGACCTACCCAGGACGGCAGTAAATATAAACAATATTTCATTACCTCATGTAATCTGACAACGCGATCGCACCCTTCACATAGGGCAAGCACCGCAACTTCATGCTGTATCTCGCGAATGGTGGCCCGCCGCCGCTTGCGAATGAACTTTGCCGCATACTCCTCTCCTGAGACTAGGTGGCGAATCTTGCGGACTTGTGCAAACTTGCCCCTGTGGACAGAAAATAAAAGAGAGTTAGTTATGAGTATGAGGTAAAAGTAGGATGCTAGATCAAGAGAATATAATAGGGGAAGAATAACATTGTCCGAATTGTCGTATTTGTGTAGTTGCTACTAAACGTTAGGGTGGTGGTAGTAGGAACAGAGAACCTTTACAACATCTGTAAATAGCAAAGCTTAGTGACACTTTGTGGTCCTGCACAGAAACACAAATTAACCAAAATCATTGATAAGCATTCAGCCAACACACTGTTCCGCCGATCCACTTCGCAAATAACTCATCCCGAGCATGCCTCCTCGCAACGTGTTGAGTCTAATCCTAATTCCTAACGCCCGCGAGTGCGCCAAATTCCTCCTGTCTCGTCGCATGATGCAGTACGAGCCTGCGCGCGCGCCGGCGATGACAGCTGTTTGAAGCAAGCTGCTGGGAAGTGGGAGGCCAGCGGGGTTGCGCCGGCGCCGGCGGGAGTCGCCTAATTGCTAGAGAATGTGCAGATTTATGCCGAGGTGAGAAAGTGCGGCGACACCTGCACTGAGGAAAATGTTTACAATGTTGCATTGGAATTATCCAAGAGTTGTGGATGTGGATGATGGAAACGGTCGGGAATCCATGTTCCAAATAGGGTGTAGTGTCTTAGCGTAAGAGTTCAGTAATAAACCTATCGTTACAAGAGACGGTCATTTTACTCCACACTTCAAGGGAGGTCATTCTCATTAAAACTTAAACCAAATGAATACACTTCAGTAAGAAGAGGTAATCAACCTATCTGAGTGGTAAACTGGCAATGGCATTAGACCTTTAAAATTTAGTGATTCTTTCGCCATTGCCACTTTGAAAACATCGTCTTGTTCTTCATCGTCTCAACATATGAAAGTAAAGTAAATACATATAGCCCACGTCCTGATTTAGAGGCACGAGCCTTTGCCCGGATACGAGCAGCATAATATTTCACATAATATATGTAATACGTTCGTACCACGCGCATTACATATGAGCACTAGGTCAGGTTAGGCGCCTCGTTTCCCAGCGCGAACGTGCGTATTTTACAAACACGATGGATTGGTCAGCTCTGCCCGACTAATGGTCACGCTCTGAAAGCTTTATTATATACAGCCGAGGAATTTGTCTCATATGTGAAGGGAAAGGAATCAGCCAATATTTGTGGCTTGTTTCAAATAATAATTGCGATTTCATAAATTAAGATCCGTAAATAGGAATTTCGTATCCGATTTCTGTAAAAGATATGGCGCTGTATGCGTTTTGTTTTTTTGTGAGTAGTTCTAAAGCCTTTCGAGACGCGGAACAAAATGTAGAACAGAATTACAACAGGATTAACCCATCGTGCACTTCTCGGGTCATCTACGGGGCATTGTAGCGGCCGAGTGACCCACTCACTCCTTTCTCTAGTAGGCGGCGAGCTCTCGAGAGCTATCGAAGCTCTCAAGAGACTAATAGCTAGACTTATCCGCCGATAAATGCACATGCACTGAAGCTTGGATTAATTGGCCAACTAGTTGAGCAGACTATCAACAATAGGTCACTGGGAGTTTGCTAACATAACCTAATTGAAAATGGCAAACTAATTCCAAATGTAATGTGTAATTTATTTGTCTGCGAGTTATAATTATGTGTGTAAATTTTAACTAATGCCATTGCCATGACTACTGGTACTGATTTCTGGTAATGTTATTTATTGGAGAAACAGGCAACCGATGTCAGAAAGTAGAAACCACAACAGATTATGTACAAGGTCTAAAACGGTTTAAAGTCACATACTAAATAAGTAGTTGCGAAAATTGACCCGAATTATTTATTTTTAAATGCTTTATTGGGGTAGAGGAAAACAATCTCCAAGTACTTACTACGTTACTCGTGATATTCGAAACGAGGCCATGGTCAATGGTACTCCTACGCCCGTCACGTGGTACTAACAAGGGCTGTAGGGCGTCAGCGATCGATAGCCCTTCGCCCTACATCCCCGAATGGGGTCATCGGCCCCGGGAGAGTTCCATCTTGGATCACTTTCTGAACCAAGTCGTAATCTTTAGTGCCTTTGTGAAACTAGATTTCATTTTGCATTGATTTAAAGACTGAGTAGCAGTAACTAGTGTGTGCGTCACCGCGAAATTACCTATTTTAATTTCATGATGTATTTGAAATTGAGGTATCGAGTATTTCTGGATTTTAATTTATGTTATGTAGGTATTTGCAAAAAGTATTATCAATCAACACAAAAAGTTGCACAAAGAGTTAGGTAGGATACAATTTTATGCACGAATGTGGGTCACAAAGCTAGTCGGTGCCAACTTAAATTATGCATGTGCAGTGCCCATTTATTCTATCGTAATATGTCTTCATCTTGTCATGTCAAACTCGGCAGGTTACGAGTGCATTTGAATAAATTAGGCATAAAAAGCCGTAACAATCAAGTTGCAGTGCTCACTAGCAAATTGGAATAATTGTGAAAAACCTGTAATTTTACACCTCATTTATTCCTTGTATGCAAATACAAATACGTAACACAGGTTGCAAAACAATTCTCTCAGAAATTAACATTATGCTACACATAGAGATTGTAATTGGCCACCGAGAGAGTACTTAGAAGTTACTGTCGAGTGTCGAGACTATTGTTATCAAAATCCCTGCAGTGATATATATGACTTTAGTTTGTTTGTGACGTGTTCATTTCTTATCGTATATTTTATTCCCTTTCTAGTTTTAATTAAAAACGGCCGTGCATAGTCAACATTAACACCATTAGAATCTTTTTTGCCAAATAGTTACACGACATCATGCTATCAGGAGTTATTTTGTTCCTCCAATTCTTTGTATTTGCAATTGTTTCAAATATCATGAATACAAAAATCTATCTACTTATTTTCCGAGTACCAAAAGTCCACTTACTCGTACTTATATTTCTGTAAAATCCCTCAACTTTTGAAGCAGACGTGCAAACCGCACAGTGACCCATGGAGGTGTCAATTCTGCACAGGCCGGGTCATCGGGTCAATCGACCCATCGCTCAAGTGCCTGCGCCGGGGGCGCTCACGGACACCGAGTATACAAGCTAACGGTGCACATTGTTTATTTTAACTACCAATGTTATTACTAAACGAGTTCCTAGAGGTCAAGCTGGGTGCGAATCTTGGAATCGAACGGCTGAATTCGAGAAAGCAAGAACAAAACAAATAACCGTCACGGGGTGTCAAAGCCACAGACAGTAGTGCACAGAATGCCAAGTTTAAAATAACAGCGGGATAGTCTAAAAGCCATCACACGCGTAAATTAAACACAGCTCTTTACTCTTGTACTTTACTCTTTACTCTTGTGCTGTACGATATTGGGAACTTAAATTATATTTGATACAAAATTTAATGTGGCATCACCAGAAAACACGGATAGAAATAGTCTTAAATCAATTAGAACTAAAAGTTGCGGAGGTGGCGTTTTACATCACGTTTATAAAGTCAATTTATCAAAAGAAGATACGTTTAATATTTAACAACTATGCTCTCTCTTTCCGCAATAAAATCTGCCATTCTACGGTGAAAGCTCATTAATAAGCTTCCCAAAGTCCCACACCCAAACAGCGAGGTAGCAAATGTAATCACATCAAACACAATCACATCGAAAACCGAAACTGGTCTATAGAGTCAAGCTACTTGATTTTTATGGGCAAATGGAGATACTGCTGCTCAGGTAAACTGCTGCATGTCATACTGGCGCTGTCAGCTCGGCGGAGCCTGTTGGTGCTTACAGACTTTAGTGGTGTCTCATGATCTTCTGTCACTTTTCAGACCATAAGAAAGGATGAAGACGAAACTGAATGAACAGACTGTCGTTCACATTTCTTTAGAATCAGAGTGTAATTTATTTAGGCGAAACGGTGCACCTGTCGAGTTCGCTGGCAGCTGGCGGATGTAGCACTAAACTATAAAATGATCGTACAATCGAAATTGACCTTTACTTCGGTGAGGGTAAGATTGGCTGAACCACGTAAGTTTAGTAATCGGAGTGTAAAGACAGTTAGTTGAACGACCAAGGGCCCAATAATAAAGATAATTTTGCAATATTTTAAATTATGTGTCAGTTTGCAATATTTGTAGCAACAACGGTCACCAATTCACCATCCGACCTTGTTCCACATGAAAGCGTTAGGGTTGGAATATCTTGGCATTCATCAACATCTGCAAATCAGAGCCGATTTAATTACTATGAGCCGGTTTCTGATTGAGAAATTCACTAAGATATCGTGTTGTCAAGTTCTTTTTTGTGACATCTGCGGAGACAGAACGATACTTAAGTACTTAATCAGTGAAATTCTCAATTCAGAAACCGGACCTATTTCGATTAAATGCTTTCCCATTTTTAATTACATCTTTGAGTAGTTTCAAAAGTACCTATTAACAGAGCGTCAATTTCATGGAGCTATTCACCGGCTTTTAAGCATTATCAGCCTGTGACACGGAGATAAGCCACAAAGGGGCGTGTGATTGCCACAAAGGGCTTTAAAAAGGACGTGTGATGTGACATCCCTTTATGCTGTGTGAAGGAAAAGGTGACAATCCCATCACACCTCTAATTGAGTGTTAGTTCCTACATTATCGGTTAATCTTTTGTCTATTGATTCCGCAGAAGAAATATCTACAAAAAGTGAAAATAATTTCAATTATTATCTGAAAGAAGAAACAAAAACAATGTTATATTTATAGTGAAGAATATTATAGTATCTGTGCTGAAGATAAGAAACCAATGCGACTGACACTGAACAATGAATATTGCATAGAGGAACCCTCGGGAATACTCCATGAACACGATGAATGAATCTCAAGTAACGCGCTTTAATCTAAAGCACCGATCAATCTTGCTCAAGTCCTGCCTCCAGAGGATAACAGTAATTAAGCAAGATAATAGTATTGCATTAAGACGTAAAGATAAGGATCACCTTTCACCCAAATGTAATAGGAGGAACCGTACCGAGATAACTAGTTGCGTTAGTTAGATCACGTGATGGATCGAGAACTAATCTATTGTTCCGAGTCGTAATGGCTTTGATACTGATACAGCACTTGAAGATATAATTACTAAGAGTTGAATAATCGACTATTAAGTGGATTAGAAGGCTTTGTATCGCAACGAGACGAAATAGTTAGAAGTTTTATACGCGTTGTTACAAAACCTACAATGGTAAAATGCCGTAATAAGATACAACAGTCACGTCTCGCCGCGATTCAATGAGCGGGCGAGTCAGTGCGCACGATATTGATAAAACGCCCATTTCTCTCAAATGAATCGCTCATAACACGACGTCCGTTTCACAACACTATAAATTACAATCATCTGATGATAAATCTGTACATCATCTGTGCGCATTCACTTTCCGGCGGACGCAATCATAGCGTAATAAATGCAGCTCGGGTGCAGTGCAAGTGAAGTCCATTTGTTCGGAGGCGCGTTGTGCATAATAAAGCGATTTGTGGGCGGGTGCTGGCTGCGGCTGCGTTTGCGCAACGCGTCATTAGCGGCAGCCGCGTGCGCTTCTCACGGCGGCGGCGCGGCGGGCGCGCGCTGTGGCGCAACGGGCGCGCCGAAAGCGAAACACCCTCCCGGCCCAGCCCGCTCGCTCTGGCGCAACGCACGGTTCGACGACCTTCTAAAAGCGAAATGCCGTCCTTGGCAGTGAATCGAGCGCGTCCGTCACGCCCGTAATAATTCATAAACAGCTTGCACAACCGCGCCTCTACCGCGGTGTCGTCGGCCGCGCTGTTGCGACTGATGCCTATCTGATCGCGATAACATCACGAGAGGCCAGATCCATCAACAGCATACACTGAGCTGAGCGCTACCATCCATCACACCGCATGTTTAATATGATGATAAAAATATCCGGATGCCATCGGATACTTTGGAAGCGCGTTGTGGCGGTTTTAAATAACCGAATGGAATGCACTTGGGAGGGTCGGAGTCTAAGCGACGACGCATGGTGGGCTTATGATGTCGCCGTCATCTCGGGGGCATGGAAGCGACAGGTGCCGGTCGGGGGACGTACTCGCATACTCGTAGACAGAGAAAGGAATAGACGGAGTGCATGCGTACACCTTTGAGATGGAGATAGAGTTGGTTCTCAATAAGCATAAGGTTCAAAATCAGAGATTTTTCTGCCACTTATCTGTCAAAACAAGTGCAAACAAGCATTTGACATTATTGTGGCCAACAACAAAAACGCATACGCGGGTAAGGGACAGGTGATCGTTATTGTTTCTCGCTTACACAATAATGATTCGTATTATGTCATCTCTTTCTTTTCTTTTTTTTTTGAAGATGTGCCATCTCTATACTATACTCCCTTACGCGCATACTAGTTTATACAAAAAAGGCGTTAGCAAGGAGCGATTACGGTTACACGCGTCGATGTAGAATAGCCGGGCCCGTGACTGTGGCTCACCCGTTTTGGTCACAATTACAAACTAACTGAGTCCGAGCGCTATCAATATGGTGAATGACAAAACGCGACGGCCTTGCCGATGTTTAATTGCTATAAAAAGCAAGACATGAACAGCTTCCAATTAGACTATTTATATTGATGACAGCCCAGCCTCAGTTGTTTTGATCGGAATGTGATTATTTTACAATGTTATCAACAACTATAAGAAATATATAAACATCATGAGGAAACCGACACATTTCACGCAAAGTGGACCTTTGAAAACTGGACTGGCTTAAAGTTGGCGCAATTGTGCCTGCCACACGTATCGGAGACTTTTTTCGTCCCTGACTATTGTAAAAGTTCGGCCTACCAAAATAAGTTCATTGGCTTCGCGATCCATGTGTTATTGTGTTGCATTGCAATATAGTGGTAAAACCCCATTTCCTTGGCTGGATCGCAACAGGACGGTGACTGACGGATGTCGTAAAAAATTACAACTGTTGTCGTTCCGAACGCACCCTCCGTCCGTGCACTCGATTAATAGAAAGCTTTATTAAGCTCTGTAGGTACTCATACTGCTCGTTGTCCCTGGATGCAAATGACAGCTTAATATGGCTGGGGACAATCACCTATCCGACTCCAAAAACGTCAACGACAGACTCAAAGTATAGCAAAACCAAATAATATGGAAGGCTGTATGATTTCACGTTAATTTAGGGCTCAAAAGTCACGTCACTAAACAGACATTAAGGAATCTTTGTGTATTTTGTCATTGACTTGTCTACATGTCTTTGGGTTTTGACTAGCCAAGCTAGTTCATCCATTTATGCAGTGATGGTACGGCCAGAACTTCATTTCTTATACCGCCCGTCCCTTTAGCCCAGACTTCGGACGCCCTCGGCTTCCAAACATCAGAGGCGGTGTCGAGGGGTGCTGCTATACAATCACAAATAACGATGCACTAACAACTGCACAAATTAATTACAACTGTGTACAAATTAATTGTTATTACACCCTCGATTTAATTATATTAATCACTTTATACTTTATTGCACAGAAAACATAATACAGACACTTAATATTAGAAAAAACATGTACAAAGGCGAGCTTATCTCTAAAAAGAGATCTCTTCCATTATATTAAACCATAGGAAAATGGTTATTTGCCAAAGGTCGTTGCCATTGTAGAATATGTTCCAATAATATTTTGTGGATTTTTATGGCGAGAAATTCAGGAATCGAAATTAGACTTTTACGTAACAAACAAAACAGCGTCCACCTGGCAAGGAGGAAAGCCCATCGCCGCATGCGATAGATAATTTACATATTGGACATCTCAGGCTTAGAGAATAGCTTAGTATATTCTTAGGGCTGAATGCGCAGACTGATACTCAAGACAAGTGCCGCTCAAGTGCCATATTGGACCTGTCGTTTCCCGGCCGAGAGACAAAGACAGAACTTTGAGAGTCCGTCTACTTTTGAATTGTCGGTTGAGCATATTGTATTATTCCCCAAGCAATTGCAACATTATCTTCGAAGAAGTCTATTTACCAACATCAGATATGACTCCCATAGAAATAGGCCCGTATTTTACACAACTAACCAAATGGATGGAGGTCCGCGCGCATAAATCACGGAGTTCTTCTGTTCCGCGAGACATGCGCCTTATCGTGAACATTGTGCGCGCGCGCACGGATAGAGCCAGCTTCGAGTCGGGAATGAGAGCGGAAGTAGAGGCCTTTTCTAGCTGAATCTATCTATTACCCCAGTCGAAACTTAAGTATGTTGTTGTTGTTGCTATTCAGTAGTGCTACACCCAATTTCCCGAACAAATAAAGCTTGTGTTAACTTGAGACTACTAGACTAGATGGCGTCGTTAGTAGCCAGCCATAGATCATTCAAACTCCTTCATTGATAAATTAGGTATAGTTCTTGTTGCTTTCAGAACAGCTACAGCTTCAATGTCCTACTGGCTGGCGGGCGGCGCTGACAACTTCTGAGTCCAGCGAGAGCATAGTTTGCGCATATGGGCCAGAGGCGGATACCGAAACTTTCAGCAACAAACAACTAAGTACCTACTACTAGTATTTGTTTTGGGACTTTTCTCGGGGTTGAGTTCGGTGAATCATATAAATAAGGGGATTCTTAATCGTGTAACTTTAGATACTATAATATTATACTAATAATCTTACTCCTCACGCCATCTCTTTTTTTTTTAACTTTAGATACTATAATATTATACTAATAATCTTACTCCTCACGCCATCTCTTTTTTACGAAGGGTTACTAATTCTAATTTGTATGGGATGAGCACCCTGTGATCTAATAAACAATTAAAACATTTAGTTGCATAATTCTTTTATTGATGTTGTAACTACGCAGTATGATGACTGTTGAATTAAAAACCATTTAGTTCCATTGTAGTTACACGTGCAACAAAACAATACAATAATAAATGGATGGAAAACTAACCTCGTCGACAAAGACGACAGCGACCAAGCGATAAATAAATTAAAGCCAGTAGGATCTGAGCACAGAATAACTAAACCAATAGAACTACGATTTGAGTCAGATCATCTGAGATATTTATAACTGAGAATATTCAATTATTCTGGCGGATATACGTAGGTAAATCTAAATCAGAGCAAAGTCGTGTTCCCTGAGAATACCACTGTAGGCACGGCTCATATCTAACCATAGTGTATTTACAACAAATTATGCTTGGGCCTGTCCAAGTCCCAATTCTAAAGCCATTTATCACAGAATTTGTCTAGTTACGATTTATGATTAGCAAGTATAATTAGGAAAATTATTAACAACAGGTTGTTCAAATTGTACCAAGCGCTACAGGTAGGTTCAGGCAGTTGTTGCAATTCACGAAGGCAGGTGACCTTAGTGGTGCCAGCTGATATGTGAGAACGAAACTAAGAACTAATATGGTAAAAAAATTATACTGCATGCTGTTATGTTGATCATTATATTGAAAAACTTCTATTAACAAAACTATCCCTTCTGAATCTCAATTTCCAGCTAGGTATGTACAAACATAAGACACAAAGACGATGGGATCTCCCTGGATGCGGTGGTACCGTACGGCGGTCTGGAGAAGCGGCCTACCCAGCTGTGTGTCGATGTGAGCTGAGTACGATGATAATGAATTAATGATGATGATAAGGACAGAAGACAGGAGACATTAAGTTACGTACGGCAAGTGAGAAAAATAAAAGAATCAGAAAGAAAGTTCGTAAATGAAAGTTCTGAAGTGTTGGATGTAGAAATGAAGTTCTCAATGCAACGAGCGCTGGTAGGATGCAAGTCCTAAATGCAGCAAATCATAATTTGTTGCAAGCAGTCATTAGATAGGCCGTGGCGAGGCGCCGGCTGGGTTGTGGGCGTGCAATTTGAATCTAGACTCAGACACAGCTCAGCCTGTGCAATATGATACTAACTGGCAGACCATTGTAAACTAGCTACAACAAGACATTTTTCAGAATGTAGATTTGGTGGCCAGGCTAAGGAACAAAATAAATATGCATTATGAAAAATCATATGAAAAAAACAACAAAATAAACGAATATCAAGAGTTTAGGATTTAGTTTAAGATGTCGATGACATCAAGCGGAATGATGTCCCGAGATGATATGATTTTGACAATGTTGTGATTGACAAATAAAATAGGTATTCTGTGTTGGTTGAATGAAATATTATCAGCGCAAAGATACGTGTTAGAAGTCTCATTGTTCTCAATCAGAAGCTGCGATTTCGACACCATTGCAATGAATCATTAAAATTAAAATAGCCTTTTCTTTTCTTTTCTAAACGCAATTTCTATCCACATTTAAAACATAAATCACATTTTATGTTATGACAAGTTTCCAAGTGTATGTTACTTTACCAGTTGCTCTGTCGATTAGATCTCTTAGAATTTGTACTCAGGTATGTACCTGGAAAAATAGACAAGAAACGATTAGATCACAATCCACAAAAGATAAATATAGATAAGAATGCACACATCCTAGGCATCTCTACTAAAAATACGCCAGGATTTCTTCCAGTAAATCAAGTACAGCAAATAAATAACAAGAAGGGGTATTGCTAGACCATATTAGTAAATTACATAGACACACACAAGTGTGCTAGGAACTTTTGTAGTACATTTAGAGATTACAACAAAACTATAGGTTTTTCGACGGGGTGGCAGAACCACACTTTCACCCACAATTCAAAACTTGTGAGAGGGGCAAGCCCATCGTAGCTCTGTAGGTAGTTTTCCGTCGTTCGTCATCACGAGAAAATGTGGTGTATTAAGTTATAAAATGGCTTGGAATACGAACTGCGCTCGCGCATGTTCCGGCAATGTTCGTGTAGTGGCGCGAACATGCAAATTGTATCAATTAAAATTCTCGATACGGCCGCAGGAGCCCGGCTATGGCACACCTGCCTGTAACATGACTCAGATTTGAAACTAAATAATACATGACGTGGACATGACATTTCAGCAATACTAGCGAAAGGCAATTGCTTGGAATGGCCCGAGGAGAGAGACCAACAAACTGTACAGGCTGAACAGGCAAATAAAATAATTATATGCTTAGAGATACCATTAAATAGATGGTATAATAAATCAATAAACAATGGGAAAATCTCCGCTTCGTCTCACACTAGAGAGAGAGAGGTCAATCAATGCCTAAAATTGACCGTGTTAAAAGCCTTCGGCTGTTCGACTTATTCTCCTGTGATGTCCGGATTGCTGAAACTTAGACATGCCAATGACAAACACATTACAGTTATAAAACCCGATGACACTGAAGAGGAAATAACAACAGAAACATTAATTTACTAGCGTCCTCAACCAAGGGAAATAGGTTGCAAGTGTCGCAACCTCACCTCAACATGGGAATCATTATAATGATATACACACGAACGTATAAGGATAATCATAATCGGCTCAAAACACACTTGTTAATAAGCCACTGTATTATGTTGAATTAATAGCTCATTTACTCGCGCATACATATTCAATCGAGCTTTAAGTATCGCGGAAACAGACTTGACATCTCGATTCAATCGAATCAGTATCAATTAGTATCGATTTGCGATATCCATATCGATAAGAAGCACAATAGATGGATTATTCTTCGCGTTACTCATCTAATCGTCTCTGATTGTGTCATAGAGTCGCTTTGAGATGAAACAATAGTAGAGTTGTTATAAATGTATGGCTGTGTAGTTTCTTTGTTCAGATAAGGATGTCCGTAAAGGAGTGACGATTATAGAAGAACACTCAGAAGTGTTAAGAGGATCGTGTACTCGCGAGCTTCCATACAAAAAGCGTTAACGTTTTCCACCCCCTAAACCTTGTCCGATTTTCACAATTTTTTTACATGTTTGAGATACTATGGAAAACTATGCTCGTACGTTTTGATTTTTTTGAAATATTAGATAGGTATTTTAGGAAATATTGGAACTTATATTTTTATATGGACTGGGTTATGTTCTTATATTTCCTAAAATATCTAATATTTCAAAAAAATCAAAACGTACGAGCATAGTTTTCCATAGTAACTCAAACATGTAAAAAAATTGTGAAATTCGGACAAGGTTTAGGGGGTGGAAAACGTTAACGCTTTTTGTATGGAAGCTTGCGAGTACACGATCGTCTTAAGTTACAAGGTCCTGTATTATAGTCCAGAAAGTGATAACTCAGAGTAAACAAAACTGGGAGACGCACAAAGAGTTACGCAGAGACAGAATATCTCGCTGTAGACAATAGGAAAGAACGGCCAGTGGATACCTCCATAAGATAATCTCTGAGGGCAAAGGGACCTGTCGGCATTTTACAAGAGAAGCCTAAAGTACTTTATAAGACACATTGTTGTGTGTGTGATAAGCTCTGTCAGACAACCCAAGGACTGTACTGGTTTGACAAATCGCTCCAACCCAAAAGTGCCTATAACACAAAGATAAAACTGCTGTGTACTGTTTTTGAGAAGCCGTCAGATTTATAGGCCACGTCGCCAATCGCGCACAGCACAAATACACTAACAAGTTACCAAGTGGGGCAGTGCATTAGGTTGCATTAACTCAATGTCAGGGGTGGGTTGCGGAAGCTTGCGGCTAGCATTTATAATGCGCGCCCACGGCCCAGCCGTTTGATGCGCCGACACGGAATTTATGATAGGATTGATATCTGTCTTAATCTTTGCATAAAAGTATGCGCCAGGTCAGACCCTAATATAGTCGGTTGCAGCAAGGAATGAAGAAGTTACTAATTAGGATAGAACTGGAAGTGGTGGTATGTTAATGAAACAAGCTAATGATGTTAAAGAGTAAAGATCAAAAGATGAAGAAAGCTTGTGGGATGGACAAGACGATGCAAGATGCCGCCTCTTAGCGTTAAGTACTTACTTTTGCAAATAATTTAGAAACCAGACAAAATATGTTCCTTCTAGTGATAGCTTGTGGACGATAAGAGGCATAAAAAGATTCACGTATCCGGTGTAAACATAATAATACTAGTCCATTCTGTGATATAGGAACCAGCTTCCTTCAGCAAAATAAAAGCAACAGCAGCTCATTCTACACAAAAGGGACTGAACAACGAGATAGATTTTAGCTGATAAATGCATATTCGACATACACGTAGGCGCAAGATTTACTATCTCAGCTCGAATAAACAGATGGACAAGAACTAATCACAGACAGACAGAACTAGATTTACAGGTTAATACCATCAAGGACGGACACGTCAATCTGTTCTGTCGAATGCTTCCTACATCTGTGATGAATTATTTTGAAGGATGAAATGATACATTATATCGATGTAGCCTTAGACAGAATGAGGAATGTTATCCAGAGACATGGCATCCATCTTGTTTTATGTTAAAAGTGAATATCCTATTCGCCCAAGACACGTTATCTAATCTAAAGTGTTCTAAAGATCCTAGTTTTAGATAGCAGCCGTCTTCCGACAACGGAGACATTGTAACTACAGCAAGGGAACTAAACTAGCTCTGTAAAAGCACAGTAAAAACCGGATATCTAAAAGCGCCGATGGTAATTAGACGCGAACTTACATTGCACCGCTAATTGAGGAATGGCAGATTCACACGGGCACAATGAGGGGGGGGGGGGGGGGGGGGGGAGAAAGTAGCTCAGATTTGCCGACCCAGATATCGGCGACTGCTATCACTTGTTCTCTTTAGTTTACTTAAGATATGGACCACCATAAGCTAATTAACAAATTGGTTAAGTAAATTAGTTTGTGTCATATGGTGTTGCTAGTAGTGGAATTATGTTGATATTGTTTTCACGGCATTATGCAAAAATGACAGGCATATTTTAACGGTCGTAACAAGCCTCATTCATTACTCGCGAAGAATCTACAAACCTAATCAGTATCACAACTAGACATTAAGAAAGCGAAAGCTCGAGGACGACCGGAAAAGGCCACGATAATCAATTACCGCTAGATTGGGCATTCATCTGAACCGTCAACATGACAAAACAATAACAAAGGAAGGTAAAAGTCGGTTGCCAAGTTGGTTACAAGACAATGGTGGTCTACTACGCAGTGCTATTTGCGGATCTCTCCCACGGCGGACGTATTTACTTATCCCAAACTCACAGCAGGTCACCCTCGTAATCTCGTTAGCATACATAGCTCAATAGGTTCGTTGGGTTGAGTTGCATTTGATTTAATGAAATCGTCTAGTTGGTTTTAAGCTGTTGCATTAGTGCATCAGTTACCATTACAGAATCTGACCTTCGGAAAGAGTGACGTCAATTATGTATTTTTCTGGTAGGCCGTTCAGCTTATGTGCTTCAGAGGTTTACAGCTAAAATATCCTCCAAATACACAAAAAGTATTAGGTACGTTTATATGAAACCTGTGTAAGTTAGTTTGTAAGAAATTGCAGTGCCCTTACAGGGTCCATTGTCGGGACCTCCTAATTTTAAGAACCTTTAAAACCACAATGTTGCAATAAATAATTGGAATTGGAAAACATGCAGGTCAGAAAAATCTTGGTACAGTTGTACCTGAGAGCAACTTTTTCCAACTAAACATTCAAAGGCTACCAAGCGCACAAAGAGATGCGCCCGCGCCGCGCGCCGCCGCTGCTTTCTCTCGATAACCTTTCTCGGGCGGCGGGAATGCGCGGGAGATCTCGTATCGGCTGACCTCACGAGCGGCCGACTTCTTTATCCAACGCTGCGACCACCATATGGGGGATAACCAGCGGCTTTCTACCGGACTGCTATGGCGCGGCACCATCGTTGGAGCACCAGGAGTCGTGGTGTGTTTGTCGATACACTTCCACACCAGTGCTGGATGGTAAATCATACTAAAATTGGATGGCAGATGTTCTGTTTCTATGCTTTAAGATTGGGTGAAAGTTGGTTGGCGGAAAGAACGAAAATATATTTCCAATAACTGATTCAGTTTTGGCTTACCGACAAGCCAGATTAGGAAGTAGATCGAACCGAATTCGACAGGTCTGCTATCTGCGGGTCGATTCTCGCGCCTTCGTTATACGGATACCGAGACCAAAATTGACAGATTCCCGTAAGAAATCACTCGATACTGGTGTAGATATCGTTTATCGAATGCGCGAGAATCATGCTCCTGGGTGCGTACCCGACATATCGATTGTCGATACAACTCGATACGCCAGCTGACGGAAAGAGCGCAAGGTCGCCGCTCGCTACTATTGTCTGGTGCGATGGGCGAGTCCATTGTTGTAGCAACACAGCTGTTGCAGTTTGTGAGCTGATGGAGGGCAGACTGTGTTTACTTGGCCCGATAAAAATTGTTTACGCACAACGATTTCGCTTGCGTATGAAAATGGAATGAAAGCCGCGCTGAATGTGTGGTTTCTGAATGAAATCGACGATGGATATGTACCACATTTGATAAGTATTCGTAATGACACGGCACGGGAGTTAAACTCACACGTGAAAGACAGGGAGAGCGGGGAAACAAAGAATGAGGGAAATTGCCCATACTAACGAATATCTCGAGCGAAATTGTAACGTCTATTCTCAAGAATAGTCATATTTGATAGATTTTTCATTCATGAGGTCGGCGCTAAGATTTTTTGTTGTTTTTATTGCCAATTTTATAAAATTAATAAATCTATTTTGAGGTTATGTTTACATTCCTTATTTATCGCGTTAGTAAGATGAGATATGCTCCTGCCCTGATTCTTTTTGGAGCTCAACTAGATGGTCATACATATGATACATACCATGCTTCGATCCCAAACACCGCTAAGAATGAAAGAAAAAATAAAATGTTCTTCTTGATATCAGCAACTTGAAGTTCCTGACTACCTGAAGATGATGTTTGTTTACAAATAACGCATATGCAAAAGAAAACTAAACATTACATTTGTAATTGAAAACCATTCCTTTAATTAGCGAAAGGCTTTTACTTTCTCAGCCGAGCCCTTTAGCTCGGGCCTAGCCTCAGTGCAGGGGGTAATTACCAGTGGATATAGCCGCGCCCTTGTCTAGTCTAGACCGGCCTTTGCATACGATGCAAAAGTGTAGAAAAAACTCATCAGAATGCACCTTTAAGTGCGCAGGAAAAGTCAACAGGAGTAGCTTTGTCAACAAAATTGTTTGGTAAGTAATTAAGTAAAGGCTATCGTTGAAAAAATATGTAATGGCATCAAGAGAGGATGGGTGGTGGTGGTGGTTGGTACTAAAATGAATTGTAACCGCGACTGCCGAAACCAATAACAAGGAAACTTCCAGACCCAAAAGTTCAAAACCAATTCAAGTCTCTATTCATAGATTACTCCCAGCACAAACAACTGATAATGATAATGCTTAATGATAATGCTATGATAATGATAATGCTTTATTCAGTAAAATAGGTACAGTACTTGTTATAGTTATTACATAATAATTATAACAATGGGTGAGACACTACTCCCTAAAGAAGGGTAAACCCTGTGTTTTAGGATGAGTAGGGCGCTCTTCCCGTAGAGTAACATTGCGGTATTTAACAAGTTTTTTATATTGTTGACATTAAAAGTAGAAAACTCTGCGAGTATCCAGCTCAGTTATCACACCCACGACGCGCGCCCCATAATCTTGTAGAAAAGCCCCCGGGACACCGATTTCACAGACGACAGCAGCGACGAAATCGTCATAATTTTCGTTTCTCAACGCCGCCGCCGGTTCCACCGATAGCGATCTGCAATCAACGTTTTGTCAACGGCCAATTAGGCTCCGGGCAATCAGTGCGGTTCCACCAGTCGGGGATTAATTACTGCGACTATTGTATCCGAGACAAGTTGGCACGACCGGTCGTTATGGAGAATTATGACAACAAACCCGCCAAGGTCACCGGTTAAACACTAGTTTAATTCGGATCGATGGCGCTTTCCAAGGAATTCGTGAAATGACACCTGCGAAATCACATTTCTTTCGAAAGAAAAGAAAACATTTATCTGCAGAATCGTATAATAAAATTGTTATCAGCCAGGGCATGAAAGGGCGAGGACCTTTCTTAAAACAATGATCGTCAGAGGAAAATAGGGTGTGATTGGAAAAGGAAACTTTGAGCCCAATGGCCCTGGTGTAAACAAGTCCGCATTTACCTGCCGACAGGGCCAGATTAATGCTCACCCGATAATTGTTAATTGCTCAATCGCAGATCTATAGATCATGCGCAGTGTCACCGTTGTAATTATACGCATTTGTACCATACCCGCCCCAATGCTACGTGGTGGTTAGAGTACTGCAAATGCAGATCTCGGGGTTATAAAGTACCTAATAGCAAGAGATAATGACTGGCAATAAATCGTGGAGGTTGACGGGCCATGAGGGAGGCCCGATGAATGAATGATAGCGGCGGAAGTGGATATTATGATAACGATGCGCCCGCGCAGATGCAGCTCGCAGACTGCCGCTAAATAGGACTCAATTGCCACAATGTTCCCTTCATATGAATGCGTACACAAAGGTCTATAAAGTGTAACACAAGTGACAAAGGCGAGCGAGCTGCTTATTAAAGTGCCGGTAGCGATGTGATAATTAAAATGTGCAGCGCGTGCGCGGGCACGAAGGGCATCTCCCGCTGACGGCACGTATGCCGCGGGTCGGCATGGCAACGGCAACGGTAACCCCGTGTTTCCGCGTTGTCCCTCCGGAGCGCGACACGGAATCCGCATTAGCGACCCTTTGTCTGCGCCAGCGCACACACTAACTGTACCGGCCGCGATATCTGAGCGCGCGACATCTCGTATTCCGCCCACCCCGCGGAGAGCAGGCCGCCCCACATCAAAGACGATGCATATCGTAAATTTGCCGCTTATCTGACCGGAGAAGCGGTATAACGGCTCCACTATTGTAATGAAGACATTGACCCCGGCTGCATAATACCCCGGCTGTTTAGCAGATCCCGTCCGTGACCTACCGCAAACCGCAACAGATATGGGTCACTGCCAGCTCTAGACGTACAATTTTACGATAATGGGCACTTGCGAAACACCTATTGGCAAAATTTCAAGATCCCATGTCTGTAGTAGGTCTGACAAAAATCCGCTCGAATCGCATAAATTCTGTGAGTCACGCAAACGTTTTCGGAACCAAATGGTAAACATTGTTGATTAGGTGAATGATCCCGTTCTGTGAAATGTTTACAAAATATTCCGGCGTGGGACATTTGTTTTCAGCAATTTCAGTTAACGGTCTGCACGGAGGTACCTATTTCCACTGATGTAATAAATCATCAGAGGGCTGAGGGAAAGCATGTGTCAGACAGTTTCGCTGCTGTATTTAAGCTGCATTCTTCATTATCCGCGTGGAGCAATCTCGCAGTCCCAGTTCTCAGTTGATCTGAATTCCCGAGACGCAGAGTTCAATTTTGAGCTGCCCATCTAGAGGATGCAGTGTAATTTTATATTTGGAACGACGGAAACCGGCAGCGGTTGCCACTTGATGCGTTTTTGTTTATTCTTCGCATGAATGGCGTGCGGCAGAGCGGTCAACGCTCGCTCGGATCGCTTTAATTTGAGCGGTGGACACATAATAATCGATTTATTGCTCATTAAGGCCGAATACAAAATGGATTCCGTCTGGCGCATTCGTCGTTCAATACTTGGAGAAATTCCTCGGGCAGCTGACGATGTCGAACATGGTAAGGTTAACTAAATATGACGTTGGTTCGTCGAACCGGTGTATAAGCCGTGTTGTTGCTAGGTCGGATATGGAGAGTGAAAGCGTGTGATAGGGCGACGGGTGACAAATCCCTTGGCACGTGGCCCGTCGTCGTCGCCGCTGTAATATGATCGTGTACAAGTGGAATGCGCTGGAAGCCATTCAAAGTATTCGGGCGAAGATCACGACCGGCGCGACGAGTCGACTTAACATATATCTGCGATTAAATAAACAACCTCTCAGTCTGCAATTACAGATACTAGTTCTAGAATTTTACGACCCTTTATGCATTTTTACGATACGATAAGCAAGCGCTTTCAGCTGCGTACGATTTGGACCTCACGCATTTTATTGCGTCATCTGATCGTATAAAATGGAATCAGACACTTAAGAATTTGAGTTTCCACTTAGGAACACAAGCTCTTTGGTTAAGTGCTGAAGTACCATCAGCAGATAGACCAACTTATAACACCTCTGCCGAAGCATCTCATAGGACCTCAAACGACAGTGCTTGTAACTTGCGGTAGCTTTAAATAGGACTACCTTTTGTTGGCCATTGAGTCTGTAAGAGGCACCGAGGCATTAGTTCCCTAACTTTATACTAGCTCTGTGCCACAAACTTCATCCGGCCATCATTTTATCAGGTACTGACGCTAATTCCCTATTGTCTCCATACTTTATTTTCAACGTTAGAAGGTGCTAAACTGTTTCTAGAAAGTGCTTCGACTGATACTTATTACCGTTTGTGGATCATTCATTACATGAGCGATGTTGATACTTTTGTGGTTAATCATCGAACTGATCACGTGTTTTCCGTGAAGTTAAAAGTCCTCTAAATTCTATTTTTGATACGTTGTATAGCAAAATCACTAACGGAATAACCATTTTCTTTATTTACAATATCCGCAACAAGGACAAGCGAGATAATAAAGAGCCCTGTAATCTAATTTACCACAAACTTCACAATCCTTCAATACCAATATCAGATTACATTATATACTGTTATTTATATGCCCGATCTCGTTATACCTTCTATAGTGAGGAGAGCCTAGATAAGTCCTAGACGGGACATGAGTCACAAAGCTATTTGACCCTAAGACCCTCTTTGGAAGCTGGTCAGTAATGTTGGTTGTGTCTATTTATATTAAAGGTTGTATACCTGAGTTGATATGTATAAGGGATTGAAGATATAATTGACTAATCTCCATTTATTACTGGACAAAATAGATATAATTGATACACACATAATGAGATCTCATTAATACAAATCCAATAGTATATTTCTAAAGGTCCATTACATAATATGCAGACATGAATAAGCGTATGCTTTATTTAAAATTAGAACAGATTCAGCAGTTCATTAAATCGAACCACGGATTATTCATGTGAATACAAAATAGCATATCAAATTAGTTATTCACAGTTTTTTTGCCTCTATGTACACAGTGACGCATGGATAGAGCACTTAATCAATCTGCTGCCAGTTACTTACATGATCCAAAAAACTAGGAGTGGGCCGCAAACAATCAGACTTCATGTAATGTGACTAACCTGAAACAAAAAAAAAATAGCAATAAATACATGAGCTAGAGCGAACAAAGAGGCAGCTGACTTGCTGGTCGTTACGAGTTAAATAAGGCTGCATTAAAAACGACTGTCAAGTGCGAGTAGGCTTTGTGCCTAGGCTAGTACGAGAGGTTTCAAAATCTAAGCACAAAATATACAAAGATATGGAAATACCTAGTTTTCGAATTTTCTTTGCCTATGCCATTATTTTTCCAATAATTTTCTGAAGCACACAGAACATTATATATGCAAACATTTTGCCATTTAATCCTTACCAGAGTGTTCCCTAGAGAAAGACCCTTGGGTCGTTCGAATAATAACTCTCAAAATGGCAACTCTACAAAAGCCCAACACATCGCCGAAATCCAAGTGGGAAGCAGTGCCCATGTGTATAGTGTGTGTCGCAACCGCAGCACTAGGTGACGGCGGGCCGTGGGCGGCGGTCAGTACACTGCGAACACGCTGGCTGCGCCCACGCAGGCCTGAGCAACCTGCGAAGTTTCATCACGGCTGGTGATGCCAGGGTGACGGCTACTGGCAGACCTTAAGAAGAAATGAGAAGTATTGGCAAAAAACGAAGAGAAGTCAAAGTAAGGGGAGGGGTGAAACTACAAAAGAAGAGAAGATTGCTAACGTGGAAACCAAAACCAAGTCTAGTTTCACGTGGCAAATACCCGAGAGGAGAACGGAGATGAGGTAGTAAATCATATAGCTGCTCTAGAGAGAAGAGCATAACCACATGAAAAACTGGAGAATCTTCGAGTAATAATGGAATCGCCAAAGATCGCCGTCAAAATTAAGCCTGGCATGGCAACACAGTGCGATGCCTTGACGAAATCAACTATTAAATACTACCTTGACAGCATAGCATTTTATACTTATTAAACATTTAATGATCGTACATTTGTCAATTGTCAGTCAACGAATTGACCAGTCACCATCACTTATTGATAACTAGCGCCTTACACCAACACTGGAGCAACTACTTGAGATCTTCAAACATTTCGCAATTTGCCTCTAATGGAGCATTGAAGAACCGACATGAACACGGCAACACGGTCACACACAATATCTGTTCATCTGGGTGTGTTCTGTGACGACATTAGGGCTCTCTAGCACGACGCACTGACAACGTGACCGCGTGTACATTGTGAATGTATGAAGAAATAACTGAGTTCTTCAGTTAGAACTCGTCAATATATGAGGACATAATATCCTGTAGAGGGTTAGACACACCCTAGCTAGATACATTAATCCGGGGGCTGTGTCTAGACTGTCTGACTTCTTCAGTTAGAACTCGTCAATATATGTATTGTATTGTATTTATTTATTCATAAATTATTATTTTACATGTCATTTTGTATTTAAATATGTGTACTTATTTAAAAGTGCTTAAGTAAATTGTATATTACAAACTATAATTTACCTATGTATTGCGAATAGATTCTAAACACATTTTAATTTGATTAATTTCATGTTAATATGGTATTTAATAAATTTCATAGTAATAAATAGTCTGATCGAGTGAGTCACGTCCGAAAGAAGTCATCAATACTGTAGTAGGCTTCCATCGTAAGCTGGGCTTTAAGTTTTTGCAAGAGAGTTGGTATAAAAATCTATATATCCCTAAATAAATTTTTCCATGTTGAACAAATGAATATAAATATAATCTATAACCTATGAGGACATAATATCCTTTAGAGGGTTAGACACACCCTAGCTAGATACATCATTCCGGGGGCTGTGTCTAGACTGCCTGACTTTTTCAGTTAGAACTCTTCAGTAAATGAGGACATAATATCCTGTAGAGGGTTAGACACACCCTAGCTAGATACATTAATCCGGAGGCTGTGTCTAGACTGCCTGACTTCTTCAGTTAGAACTCGTCAATATATGAGGACATAAAATCCTGTAAAGGGTTAGACACACCCTAGCTAGATACATTAATTCCTTTCATGTGAAATGTTGGTACTATTACCGGGGGCTGTGTCTAGTCTAGACTGCCTGAAGTTTACTTTATTTGTCAACTTCAGCGATGTCTCTGTATTGCACGAAAGTCAGAGTTATATTGGGGAACACGCACGGAGTACACATCAGAGCCTCTAGCCTAAGTTCAAACGTGGGATTTCGTGTTTCACAACCTTAGTCATCCTGTCCATGTCTAGCCAGCCAGACAGGACCCACACTGAAGGATTAATCGATCCCACATTCGCAACTCGATCGCAAATTGCCTGCAACCATTAATTAGTCCCACCAGTCTCATAAATGGTTAAGCTATGATAAATTAGACAGCGTTATTAGTTTCTAAGCTAAAATAGCTCATAGTTCTTGCGATATTACTAAGACACAGCGTGTTAATTACTCAAATCTTGTATGCAAGCGCAGTTAAATAGCGTATAGAGCAAAAGATAATCATCTAGATAAACACATCGTGTTAATTTATCGAGAGGTTGGGAGTCTGCGATGATGTAGATGGAATAAACGGGAGCTGCGGGCCCGACCGCAAGCGTTCGCCAACTAATTTACAATTTTACATGCGCGGCACAGTTGCGCAAACGCACATCAGCTCAATTAGCAGCCATTGTACACTGATTGAATGCGATGCTTCATAGTTAAGCTTATTGGCTGTTCCAACAGTGTTTATTACAAGTCCATTCCGCGATCATTATTCACATTTGCATCCAAGGATGGACATGGCGCTCTGTATTTAGAAACAACGTCTAGCACACATATGGAATCGAAATTTCTGAGCAATGAATCCACTTGAGACTAGTCTTATACATACCTACATATTTCAGTTGTACTTGAATGGTTCTTGCTTTTGAACAAAGTTCAAGCAATTTTAATTCACAGTCACAATTTTGGTAAAAATTTTGGACCCAGTCTGACCGTTTCCGGCAATGCACGGCCCACAATGTATTTCCATCCATTCACGTTATTGTATCAGCTGTGTTTGTTTTGACTGAACAAAGTGTGCAATGTCCATTTAGTAGGCATGGGTCAGGATGAAGCAGGCCCATTCATGCCGGTCATTGAGACTACCCACGCGGCTGTGGGCAGCATGCGTAGGGCGCCATACATTGCCTGACA
The DNA here is from genome assembly GCA_963457715.1 of Argyresthia albistria. NCBI lineage: Eukaryota > Metazoa > Arthropoda > Insecta > Lepidoptera > Argyresthiidae > Argyresthia > Argyresthia albistria. The sequence goes on along the minus strand of OY735257.1, from coordinate 10,963,630 downwards.
CATTAACCAAATGATTATTTACTTAGCTGTTTTGCAGCAATGCAACTCGAAAACTTTCCTATTGGATACCAAGGTACCATAATTGGAGTGACAGCAATTTTCACACAAGTAGACCACGGGGTCATGGGAAAACCAAACACACGAAATAATGGGAGAACAATGATCGTTGTTCACGAATCGTGGGCAAGGAATGCGGTGATTGCTTCCAGTTCAGAGGTGTAGTTAGCGGTGATTTCATCGTATCTATCTCCGTAATTGCTCGGCTTCTGGTTTTCGAAAGGGGCCCTTGAGAACTTGATGAATGTCGGGAAAGAAGTGAAATTAAATAGGAAATGTAAATTAAAACAATGGGAGACAAAAGGTCAGTAGGATTTTGTTGCGGGATGGTCGTGGTCATAACAACGGTCTTATTGTGAGGTAACCGAGTTAATAATGTATTCAAGACTCGTGCTGGCTGCAGGCGGTCGCTTTCGAAGCAACGCTTCCTGCCAACTCCACGGAGACTTGGAGTGTTCTGGTCGATCCCCGAGGGATGGTCATGTCACGCCGTTGACAGAATGGCAGCCGTAATATGACGAGTTGAATGTTGTATCGTTGATACGCGCTTCAATGCCGTTTTAGAGAAATTATCGAAGTATAATTAATATTTTTTGCAATTGAAATGATTCGAGGGTCTGGTTAACTTAAATGAACGGGTTTTGAAGGAAGGAACATGCTAAGTGATGAAAGGATAAAGTAGAGTTGCAACCCATAAATGATTTGCATTTAAAACACTTTACGACCAAAGGCCGGAAAGCCCGCACCAATTATTGCTTACCGTGAGCCAACTTTAGGTTTGCCAAGGTTAATAGTCCAAAGTTTCTGGTTTTTAAACGTAATTGCATCAACTCGACGCAAGTTCATCAACCCTAAGCACATTGTGAACCAGGAAACTAAACAGGCCAACAATGCGCTGCAGACGAAATCAGGCGTGACAACTGCATCGGTTCTACAGGGGTTCCATGAGCAGGCGTCTCCATGACAACCTTGCACCCAATAACTATGGTCCTCGAACTCTCCGCCAATCAAGGAAGAGAGAAACCATAAGTCAAATGCTTTAACAAAGCTATTGTTCTCTTAAAACTGAGATTAAACGTCCAATTGACACTTGACACGGGCCCTGAAGAAACGAGATGAATTGCTAAAACGCTGTTTGATGGAGAGCGGTATGACTTTGACACTTTTGTTATGAACGTTTAATGACTGGACTTGCGTTTCGGACGATCGAATATCTAGGCCTTGATCTCCGAAGGCGATATTGGTTTCGAATTTTCGATAGCTTGATCGAGATTGTCTTTCAATTTTTGAGCGAGGATTGCCTCCCAGATACGACATCTCGAATGCGACAGACATTACATAACACGTGAAAAAAGAGCCCAAGTCCATCCACCTTCACCTTCAACTTGATCCACTGAGTGACGATGACGCAACATCAGGCGACCAGCCGACCACAAATGGTTGGTGGTACCAAAACCGTAACGCATGAGCTGCAATCTTCCCCGGATTTCGTAAGTGTCCGTGTGACCGCACTTGAACCCTTCACGTGACAGTCTCCATGATGGATACACTGACAGACAGCTTCGTCCCATTGAAAAGAAGCATTTCGAGGTTGGTCAGGGCACATTTTTCAAATCATTTTCGTGTTAATGAGGCCTTGCCGTGCAACATGTCAAGGAAATAAGGTTCAGACGATACGTGTTGAGCAGGAAGTCATCAATCCATCTTCATATTCCACGTCATTTTATGATAGGATATAATTTTATTGACAGAGACACGAGAGCTTTACCCGCGGTATCAGTAGCATCGATCAATAGGAATATTACGAAGTAATTATTTAAAAAAATGCTTCTCTCACGATAATTAAAAATTAATATGCAGGTATTTTAATCAGGAGTAATTCCTGTCAGCATAGCTACGTAATTTACTGATCGACGTTGATTATGATGATAGGTGCTGACATAAACATCGTTGTGTGTTGTTCGCCATTGCCGATCGATATAGGTGCGCGTGCGACATGCGACGACGTCGCTGAGGCGGCCACAGTGAATGGCGACGCATAGCATTGGCGGGGAATGCAAAAGTTTATCCCATATAGAGTATGCCGTTTGCGTGATAGAAATGTATGCAACTATTGCTGGGAAAATATCAAAGAACCAACCTTTTGGCGCATGAATTCTATTGTGAGTAAGGGGTTGCGAAAGAGCGAACTGAACAATGAAGAGAATGTGGGCTATGCCAATAAGTAACCTAACGACTGGGGAAGTAAAAAACTGTTGCAACTTGCAATTTAATAAGCCCAGTAGTAGCAAAAGTCTCCTAATAGTCATGGGCACCGTTTTAACGAATAGAGGATGATTACTGCTAAAGACAACAATTTGTTCGGCTCTATTACGACAAAAACGCGGACGGCACCGGCAGAGCTACCAATCTTCCAAGAACACCTCTAATGCCTGACATCAATCCGAACATTCTGAACCGGTGTGCAACAGATACAGACCCATTCATCCTGGATCTGAATGCACTTGCCGGCACTCGGAATTGTTCATACTTTAAATTGACCCTGTTATCTTCCGAAGAACTACTGGATGAAAATTGCAATGGAATAAGTATGCGGATTGAGTAACAGCAGACATTAAAACAATCGGCTTGGGGTGTATACCGAATACTAAAGTATTTTAAAGGCAAATTGCAAAGGATATCCAAATGTGGCAGTAATCAGTAGTAGCTATGGACGACGGACATAGGACAAATCGTCGGGATTTAATATTTATCATTACGACACCGCTGACGGGAGCAGTTATAAAGTAATCAATGCCATCCATAGCCATGGGTTTTACAGCGACCATGATAGAACTTTTTAGACTGCCGGAACCCAAGGCGTTTGAGATTTAATTTTACAGCGTTGTGATAATCCTGTCAATTCGTTTATGGTCTCGAAATGACTGTTTTATTATCAGAAGTGATGGATAGAAATACTACACCTCTAGGTACTTAAGGTGTTAGAAAAAGAAAGCAATGGCGCTCTAATTGGACTAAAAAAAATTAAATTTCTCGTTATATCGAAATATGGTCAATCTTCAGTATTCTTCAGTCTTTAAAGAATCTGAGAAAGAAGCCTTATAAAAATGATTGCCAAGTTCCATTTTGCTGCCTCCAAATACGTCTACAACACGTGACCATCCCACAAATAGCCAGTTTCCTTTATCGGCAGACATTTAAGGTGTTCGCGTAATGGCAGAAAATAGGCATTTAATCGCGCCGGTGAGCATTATGATTGTGAGTAATTATAAGTGGATCGGAGCAATGCTGGCTCTTAGCAGGGTATTAATATTGCATGAGCGGCGCCGGCGCTGCGATGGCGCCATGACGACGACGCTGCGCGGATGTGAGGGCTCAAGACACTGGATCCAGCGAGGCGTAGATCAGAGATCATGAGATGCTACTGATAATTGGACAGTTGATAATAGATATTCTATTCGAGAGAGCTATGAGATCAAAAAAGACGATGAAGGAAAATTGAGCACTCTGGGATACATGTCGCTCTCTCATGTCGTATAACAATTAAATCAAAGGAAGCAAAGATGGGCTGTCAATCCATCTGTTCATGAAACAAGATAGATGTTAGGTCAATCAGTAGTTGGACTGCCACTTGATCCATTCTGAGAGCAGCTCACTTCAACTTCCTATAAAGTGAATGGCAATCGGTATGACCAGGCAGGCTTGTTCCTGACTGGATGTGGTCTCCATGGTAGTAAGAAATGAAGAACGAAATAATAGTGTGACGTCCAAAAGGCGACTTGGTAAATGTGGTATTTCATCTGCAAAAACTTCTCTTCACTTGCACCGTCCCTAGAGCGATGTTGAGCGACGGATCGATCGGCGCGGCGGCATATATCACGATCACTCTTCATATGTCATTAAGATGTTTACAGAAATATCGAAACCAATACGTAGACGCCACCGCCGTCTCTAGATTTATTTTGACAAGCAATTTATGTTGGTTTGTCTTGTACGTGACAAGACATTTATAAAGCTTTGGACGCATGTACAAATATATTGCTCCATTATAAATTCATAATCTCTACGATGTCAATTCACCAAGCTCTTTTTGAAAGTTTGACAGAGGTTTCACTGTGATACGATAAAAGGCAGACCCTTATCTCATTTGTCGAGTACCCCATCAGAACTGAGCATTGATACGATGCATATCCCCTGTATCGCGGTACCCCGTCAGAACCGAGCATTGATACGATGCATATCCCCTGTATCGCGGAATCGCGTTTACCGTTCGCCGTTTGGTCGGACATTTGCAAGATTCGACATCAAACATACCGAATGTGCCGCTTGCGTCTGACGGTTATTTTTTGTAGTTAACTGCCCGTAACGAGGCGGTCGTGAACCCCGCGGGTTCAACCAGGTCGATGAACCTGCGAATGTAGGAGATCGCGAAAACTTCACCGCCTATTTAGGAACTGTCGAGAATGTCTGGTTAACGTCAGGTGGAGCTGCCAAATATGACTGCGTATGGTCGACAGAGCGTGAGGCAGACAGATGGTATATGTAAAACAGCAAGAAACAGACGTAGACTAAATCCTCGAGTAAGTAAAGTATGTTTTTGACCCAGAAGACGAAAGTTTCAGATCCATTGGTCAATTAAAAGTAAATCAGACCTGATTGACTTTGTCATTACCATTCCTGCAGTCGAGTTAAAATTTTACTGTCTGTAACACTCAGGGCACAGAAGAGATAATGGCGAGTTTGACCAATGAAGATTCGAGTACCTTTTTACTCGAGAGTATCTTCTACTTTTTGTAGGAATATCCTCATTTTGAACTGTATTTGTCTATTAATCATACCCGGCATAATTATTCTTGCATAACATTTTGGTTGTTCAAATCCACTCTTACTCTTCTATACTTTCAGAAACGCAAATATTTGATGTTTTAAATCATTTAAATAATATTTTTTTTATTTATTTTATTTTAGTTAGAAAACTTACAGCTAGTTCAATTTGAAATAGATAAGACAAGTGATTAGGACTAAGCCAATTAAAAGTTTCCACCTTTGAATGGAAAAAAAAACTTTAAAAAATCTTATATTACAGTAACTTTTTTAGTGTATATACTGTTAATCTAACATTAATTATTACAGTTTTTAGACTTATTTATGTGATTCCAATAACGAAAAATGGGATTTAAATTATGTACTTAATAAAATGATTTAATTCAATATTACTGTTTCGAGTCATGCCTTTCGCCGAAGAAATGTTTGTTAATAAGGTTACGGAATGTAGATGTCTTATCATGGTAAACATCACAGTGTTCTGCATAGTTATCGTTATATAATTTGCCTACTCTGAGCATGTATGCGTTTTGCCTGTAGTTAGTTCTAGTGTTTGGGATATTCAATTTGAGATGATTATATGATGAATAATGCATAATGTGTGAGAAACTCAACACATGTGAATGAAACATCAAGTTTTTTTTTATATGTGTGGCAACGTACGGGACACTGCATATGGATTCTGATCTGATGATTAAGCCTCCGAAGAAAGATGGATGAAGAATTGTGTTAATGCCACCGCCCCGCTGAAATGAATGAGTGAATGTACAGTTGCATTTTTTATATGAGTACAGGATGTTAATTAATCTTTTACCAAGATGACGGAAAAATATTATATGATGGAAAGAACAAAGAACTGTTTTAAATTACTCAATTAACTAAGTAGCAAAATATACAAATACATTATACATACGCACCAAATCTACTATGATAGAAGATAATATCTGGGTGACTAAAATGACTTTGGAATAATGTTCATGTTATAATATAAGAAAATAAATATCAGTATATTCTCTACCTTGATCAATTAAAAGAAATCTCCGACAAATTGACCTTTTACCTCGTCATGTCAAGCAGTCCACACTTCGTCGCTCGTCACGGTAAACAGCGATTTACCAGAATTGTGTAAATACATTTTTGTCGTCCAACAATTTACAATTCGTCTCGCGGTGACCCTTGGAAAATTAAACGACCAATTTCCTACTTCATTTTAAAATAAATATTTTCACGTTATCGATCGATGCTAACAAGGAAGTTAAGATTGCAATTGAGGCTTAATATAGCCTGATATTAAAGTATGTCAATTGTCTGCTGCTGCTTCCCCACCGGGCGATCCAACGCGCTCCGGATCGCGCGCGGCTAGATCGCGCTCCACAGGATCGCAAGAAGTTGTAGCTGTATCGGACAAGTGTGATGCGCGAGCCAGGCCGATCCATGCTCCACGATCATGGCTGTCGAGCAATAATCCTCACATTTGAAAGCTTCATGAAAATTAATTCAGAAAATGCCAATAATTCGTGCCTAACTAGTGCTAATTAGTGCCAAATTGGACAAAATTAGTGCCATCATAGTTATAGGCATAAGTCAATAGCACAGCTAATTCGACATTCTTTGCACAATATACAAGTTCATTACCTTCCGTCGTTGTTGCATACGCAAGAGATATGATAGATAACAAAACCTGGAACGTATCTTTATGTCGTGATAAATACTTTGCAAATAATGAAAACAATTACATAGTAGTAGCCGTGAATATGTAACGGAACTATTGATAAGCTATGACTATTGGTTAACCACAACAAATAACAGTGTATAGGAAAATTCATTGTATTTGTCAAGACTCAGTCATTGTGATGTCAATTAAATCAATCAATGTACTCGAACATTTAAAAGAAACTCAAAATTAGAATCAGAGTCATCGTAAGGATAAATAAAACCGGCCAAGTGCGAGTCAGACTCGCGCACGAAGGGTTCCGTACCATTATCTATATAATTGAAACAAAAAGTAAACTTTAGAAAAAACCGACTTCCACAAACCCTATTTGATTAGATTGAGTTTAATACAAACTGTAACCCCTTATCCCCCCCCCCCAGGGGAATTAATTTTGTCAAATCCCATATCAGTGCTACCCCACGCTACTAAGGAACCCCTGTACAAAGTTTCATGGCTCTAGGTCCATCGGTTTAGGCTATGCGTTGCCTGCCCGTCAGCCACGCATTGTATTTGTACCTACTATTGAGCAGATCTGGTGGCCATATGTGGTCTTCATCAGCAGTTCCGCATCACAATATTATGCTTACCATGTGCATTTGCACGAGTTATTATGAAAAACACAAAAATCACTATAGGTCTAATCGGTCTAATTTTCCAAATCGGTCCATCCGTTTAGGCGCTATCGAATACGAATTGTAAACCTCCTCCTTTGGGAAGTCGGTTAAAAAAACCGCAAAAAACACGTTAATTGTATGGGAGCCCCCTTTATATTAAATTTATTTTGTTTTTAGTATTTGTTGTTATAGCGGGAACAGAAATACGTCATCTGTGAAAATATCAACTGTCTAGCTACCACGGTTCATGAGATACGGCCTGGTGACAGACAGACGGACGGACGGATATCTTGAGATTTTAAGGTACTTTCCCTCCAGGGCCCATTCGTTTGTTCCACCCTGTATATGTGTGATCTGTAACTGTATTTTTCATGAAATACCCAAAAAGTTTTGTTCAAATTATCATCTTATGTCAGAATAACTTTGTAGCTAGTTGAAAAATAACATTTGAATAGATTCAAAGCTTGCCGCGCTTTTAGGGCCTTTAGTACCTACTAAACGCCGCCGTACTAGCAGCACTGTCTACAACCTACTCCTACTGGAAAACGTGAGACACCCATCTACAATTTCCGTACAATGAGGTTCACTCACTCATTATGTCAATGTCATGCAGACTGCAAAACATCATTTCAACGCACCAAAGAGCATTTAATTAAAACATCACTGGCAGCCAAACTTGAAGTGGCCAAAAGGAAAAAATTAATTTCTGAGCTCTGAGATTTGTATGAAAACAAAAGTAATTAAAAACTATTAATTTTATAATTATTTTCTAAAAGTTCTACAGACTAAATAGAGACGTCGTAATTCATCAATTAATATTTAAAGTCTTTGTAGAAGTCCGGGGACGACATTGCCATATCATTTAAATTTAGTTTCATTAAAAGAAGGCTTACCTACAAAAACAAAATGGCCTTGGTATAAACTTTTCAAGCGTGTTGTGAAGACGTATCTTGTACCGAGACCACTTTCAATTTGTAATATCTCTCGTATTTCAGTATTTGTGGTTGGTGCGGCAACAGATATACACATTCTGTGAAAATTTCAGCTTTCTAGCTATTACGGTTCGTGCAGGCGGACCCGGTGACAGACGGACGGACGGACGGACGGACGGACGGACAGCGAAGTCTCAGTAATAGGGTTCCGTTTGGCACCCTTCGGGTACGGAACCCTAAAAATGGTGATGTGTGGTTGTTTTGACTCGTTGCTTACATCATCCTACCTAGCAATGCTGTTTATAATTCTCATATATTTCATATTATGATTTAAAATTTATCATTCCTTAATACCGTACTGAAGCATTTCTTCAAAACTTACCGTCCATTAGACATTCCGCCGCAACTATTCCGTGTTAATGGCAATAAACAGCCAGTTAACCGCCGAGGGGTATAGTTGGGCGTTTTAAGCATGCGCCATAAACATGAAACAGATGAACAGTATCTGCACTAGAACATTTACCCAGTTTTATAAAACATTGAACCTACTGGCTGCGAAATTAATTGGCAAGCGCACGCACGTTCGTCCGGCTATAAAAGATGTGCTTGATACTCGTGTACTTTCCAAAGGTACTGAAAACTCTTCATATAGACCAAAAACATACTTGGTCATTTACTGAAAGTATAATAAAACCGCCAAGATCGGTCAAGCAGGCAGTACAACGCATTTCGCTGACCCATGTCACCTCCAGTATCCCATTTAGACCGTTACTGCTCTGTTATAAAATACGGCCCAAAAAATGGGCTTACAGATCCACCCACGTGTCATAAACGACTCGAAGTACCAGCCGATATTCTCGCCTCTTCATAAACCTCACATATACATGAGATGAGAAAAAACCCATAAACAGACCACACGCTGAGAGCCAGAATGATTTTTAAGAAAATATCCCATTTGATAAAAAGAGCCCTTGAAAATCCCATGTCACTATCAATGCCGTTAAAAATGAAACTAAATTAATCTATGGGAACGACAATAATTTATTCATGGACACGTGCTCGATATGTAACCGGTCCATGATCAAGGTAATGGTGGTATAAATTTCGTGTGGAAGGAAACAGGCTCGGGTGAAAGTACCGAAATGGAAATCGAGGTGCTCCGTATTGGGAGCGGAGCGGTTAACACGGAGGTCCCGTGTAAGGAAGGGCTGTAGTTCCACTGAACACGGGAGGGTCTCAGGAACATGGCACGTAATCGACTCTGGCGCTGTCCGGTGGTGCTACATGGGCTCCGTGAGCTTAATCCCCATGTAAATGTTGGAGCTATCAAATTCTTATGGAAACGAGACGAGGGTCTCGCAACGGTTACTGTATTACTGTGGGGCTGTCTGTACGGAGATAAGACTTGCCTTTGCAGGTCTATTTTGATTAAAATTGATCCCCTATAGAAGTCGGACTGCATCTTTGTATCATGTTGTCAGGTAATGCGGAAACTGTAAAGCCATCTATAGAAAACTAATGTTTAACATTACCAGACCAAATATTCGAACTAAAAGGTGTATGCTGTACAAATTGATTGAAAGCCTTCATTGCTAAAGTCTGTTCATTGGGCAGTTAGACACACAAAAAACAAACATCTCTCCACCCACCCCATTGTCTTAATTGCAAGCAGGCAGACGGACAAAAAACCAGACTTTAAATTACACGCAACCAAATTCAAATAAATATAAAACAAATAACACAATGGAGTTGGGTTCCCGACCTGTCACTGTTATCTCGAGGCATGGCCTATTACATGCGGTAGTATAATAAAAAGGTTCCCACCTACGATGCGGGACAAAAAAGGGGGTTGTTCGGTGTACCGGGGCGTAGGCGCATATATCACTGGAGTTTCTCCTGAGAGTATGGCACGAGGACTAGACACAGGCGAAAAGACTGATACAGGTTTCAATATTATGTAGTTATAAGATTTTTGGTAGAGCGCACGAAATGGCGGTCAATTGGGAAGGCATATGTCCAGCAGTGGACGCAAAAATGCTGAAGAAGAGGTAAAAGAGCTTTGGTTTGGTGCAGGTTTGAGAAGTGACAGAGCGTGGTCTGTTTTTGTTACGTCGAAAGTTACTATCCATATTACTTTATTCGTAACCGAATCATGGTCATTCTTTATCACAAGAGTAGGAAATGAGAAAAATAGGAAAAAGTAAATGGAAGAATAAGATGATTGCTATCTCTAGCTCTGGCTTATCACCTGTGACTTATACCACCCATCCAATGTGTATTTCCTGAGCATATCGTGAGGGAGACACTTAAAGAAGCATTTGTCACTCAGTCGGCCCTCTCTTGTTGTATGATAATTTTGTCAGGACCAAATGGGATACACGTCCTTTCAACAAAGTAAGTGGGTACGCAGTTATTAAACTCTTTATAATTACGTTTCTGTGAAGCAGTGACATTATTGAGAATGACAAAGTTATTATGGAGTAATGATAAGTGGTTTTTGTAACTGCCATTAAATAGCGGGCGACCCGTAAAGAATGTAACTGCGCTCATATCGCGTGCGATCCGCAGAGTGTTCGTACATGTAACCTACCCACACGATGACAATACACTGCAGCTGTAATCACAAGCACAAGGCCGAGAGACAAAGAGTGCGCGGAAACTGTTACATCACCGGGATACTCCTCTGCTGTATTTGTATGCAAACTTCAGCACATTAACTTGTCAAAACGCATGCTTCAGATACGCCTTAATTGCTGCAAAACGCTGCTAAGATCCCCCGGTTATCCGGCGTGATGGACTGTAATAAACGCTCGGCGCATATTAGCGGCCATTCAGCCCGACTTCGAATTGTCGGAAAGCATTCGTATTTCCGATGAGAGTAAAAAAATCGAGTGGAACCAGTCGAGGCAGATTTCTGATGGTAATCGGCGAGCGAAATTCGTAAATTAGCACCTAGCGTGTTCCGGCGCAGTTCGTCTCGAGATTTTCTCGATTCTTGATGGGGGAAGGGTTCAGAGCCAGGCATCGGTTTAATTTTTGGCCCGCGGCTCGAGAGAGATCCCACGGCTGACTAACAGGACACACTGTATCTGGCTGGTTGTTGTGTGATATTGCTAATTTAGTGACCGCTGGTCGTATACTGCAACTTGTATTGCCACAGGAAGTCAAGCAAGTCAAGTCAAGTCAGAATATTATGTCACAGGAAGGGATATAGGATTTCCCTGACACGAACCGTATCGTTAGTAGCATAATACCAGAACCGATCCCATGTCATACGAATTATACTAATAGTAGGATAGATCTTACGTACGTCTTGGAAGCCGATAACGGTGCAACTACTCTCATAAATTCTCACACTGAGATATAATGCCCATTCCGATTGCAGCTACAACAAGTATTTATCTTTCGCTCTAAATGGAAATCTCACACGATCTGGTGCAAGACAAAGACATTGTCGAATTCTTTAACGGTTGCTCACACGCTAGGCGACACAGTCACTCAGGTGGTATGGTATGGTAGGCGACTCAGCTCAGCAAATAATAGCGCGTGTAGGCGCTAAGCTAAATCATGCTTTGTCATAGTATAGTCGGAGATTAGAGAGACCAAAATATTATTTCATGAAAGTAAAATACCTAGTTTTATTTCAACATAGTCTAACTAAATGAATGATGAAACAAATATACATACATCAGTCAGTGTGTTTGCACGAATAACCCATTCTTCCATGTGTTGAATGATAGTGCTCTTCCCAGTTTTGGTAACCCTAGCCAAGAGAGCCATAACGGGAGTACGACCGCAGAGCCGTGAGAAACTGTCTGCAGCACGATGGGGTAGTGACAGACCTACGTAATTATTACCGTCATCTCTGTGATACAGTTGTTTATTATCATCGCACAGAACGTGACCGGGAATGTGGCTTTAAGAATTTATCTATGGTCGCAGAGCGAATGCGAAAAGAAGCTGAAAGAAATGTGATCTCGCTCGATGTCACGAAAAGGAATAACAACGAATGACGGTTCATTTATCTCGAGATTATACAAGCGACAACACATTTCTCGTCTTGACAAGGATAAAAGAATTTCATTTCACAAGCGCGGCGCAGTGTCAAATCAATCTATATGATAAATATGCCAGTCATTTAGTGCTGGTAATTACAATTATGCATTTTACGATCTTGGCAGCCAATGATGATCATCAGAGGCGCATCAATCATCGAGATTCGCGATGGCGTAATGCAATAAAAAAAACTCTCCTTCGGAATGTGTGGTGCCGGATCGCCATTGGAAATTCCTAACTGTTCCCAAGCAAACAAACAAGAAGCGATCGGCGACCTTACAAAGCAAACGGAAATAATACGTTCATTAGAACGAGAGAGCCTGACCTTTAGCACACAACAAATCCATGCTCAATAGCGACTCCGTTCAAAACAAAGGCCTGTTATACACGAGTCGAAAGTCAAAACATAAAGAGTTCGAATCAAACCCTGTCAGTATCATTGACGTCTCAGACACGAGCATCCCGTGTAATTGTCAGGCCATTAGAGCTAATTATGATCTTTGATTGCTTGAGCATAGAGTGAGTTTTGGTCTGCAGATGCAGGCAGCACCGGAAAAGGGTCCGTTAGTTGGTGCACCATCGATCATAGAGGTGACAACAGCCAGTGTGTATGTTTGTTTACATGTAGATCTTGAGTGACCCTAATGAGGTCTGCTTGCTTGCTGAGGCGTTGCCCTAAGTGACGATAGAACGACGTAGCTTCTTATTCAAAGACACTTCTGGAATAACAAGGTTGACAGATCGTGTGGGAAAATAAAGGAAACACTCGCAAATGCCAGTGATGTGTATGACTCATAGACATTTTCATGTATAGCATTTACTCGGTACACAAAGTCTGTCCATGACCAACAACAGTTGTCTGCACAATGCGTGGGCACTTCAATTGGGTTCCAGCTTAAACAAGCGCTTCCCAGGACAGCCCATGCGCTTGCTCAATGACCCGTCAAGACTTCCACGGGTTGAAATAAAACCCAGACAGTTATGAATTGCAATAAGCAAACACGTCAACGTGAGTGGATGAGTTACAAGCATGCAAGCGTTTAATGTGAATTCTAGGTATTATTTTATCCATATACGAGAGTATTTGTCCTGCCTGTCTCGAAGAATGGAACTTTTATGAAGATGAGTGTAAAGTGAAGATGGTTGATTAAGGATATTTTAAAATTGGTCATACCCTCAAATCTCACCCCAACGGCTTCGGGCGCCTTGGTAAATCTCCTGCTTCCATACTTATCTGCCAATTTATCGATCAGTATTTTTTTTTTCAGTGTCTTCGTTGACTCAACCTATCTTCCCGGTTCTGCTGTCAGCCATGTGTACTAACCTTTATACAGAAAATTCTCAGTTGAGATTAGAGAAACAAACACAAGTAAAATAAAAACAGGTTATTCTAATTAGATTTTTGAACAAAATGCCGACTGATTAATCGATTCAGTTTGTTTATTCGATTGGTGGGAGACGAGATCGAATGCGGCTGACTCACCGGAGGTGATCGTAAAGCGATAAAGTAAATGAGCCGTGCTCCCTGTTTCACACGTTCGAAGTATTTGAAGAAGTGTTCTTATTAAAACGTAAATAACATAAGTGAATGTATGATTATGGATTAATTATATGTCCATGAATGCATTGTTTTTCAAAACATTTTGTGAAACAAACGTTTACCCTTTGCAATCATTAAAATTGCATCATTAAAACATAAAAATCTAGCGTTAAGATAACGAACAAATTAAATACTAAAACCACCAATTCTCTACATCATACAGGCTAGCTGTTGCTATCAACTTTACATATGAGTGTCTCAATTTCCCAACAATAAGCAAGAGAACACCAACAAAATTTTATTACATCACAAGTTATTAGCCTTAATAGCGATGGTCAAAAACACATAACAAGAGTTCAGTTCAACGTATTTAGATACAGCCTCATTCATCTACAAAGATGCTAATGCAATGCTATAAGTGCTGATTTGAATGTCACAAGTACTCGTACATGTAACTTGAACGTAACTTCTAGAAGGGCACATCTTCCCGAGAGACCATTGCACAAAATACCAACCAAACACCCATCATGCATCAACGTCCACATAAAACTTCATATTCGAGTCACAATTTAACATAAATTTGCATCGCATCGACAGGAAATTTCGGTAAATTCAAGCAACGGCAGAGAAAGTATGGGGCAATTTGCATGAGATTAACATTTGAGTTATTGTCAAATTACACAGCTGTGTAACATCGATGTAATAACTAACATCAGGAAGATAAAACGATTTGACTGAAATTCGTCGTGTGCAGGGTAAATTACATGAAAAATAGCTCAGCCCTGTATCCATAATTTGAATGGAATGTTGGATAAAATTGAAGCCTGACTGAATAATTTAAATTGCTTTCTGCATGTAGATCAGAGAAATTACAGAATGAGATAAGTACGGCAAAGATAGAATGATTGGCCAATAACCACTGCCAATATACCAACGGCAATAAAAGCCGTGTAATTGTCAGTACTGAGGGGACCGTAAACAATAAACCGATGTGTGTCAGAGGCGAAACCGGGACGCCAGCTTCACGACTCGACGTTCGGGGGTCGGCAGACTGCATGTCTCTGCTGCTTTCACTTTGATTGGTTTCGGGGTACCCGCGCCTTCTGAGAACACCAACTCTTTATCATTATCATGGACACTGCAGTTGTTAATATTTTAAAGGTAATGTCGGTCAAGTAAGTTAAATGCTCGCATATTTCTTTGGGTCACCATTTGGACGGAGATGTGTAATATAAAACCGATGTGGTATTAAGTTTCTCATCGTTGAAACATCAAAAGAATAAACTCTAAGCATACATCTAGATTAAAAAAATACCTGTAATTCGCCACACACTAGCCGCAACGCCTACATATTGTATCTTAGTACCGGATCCGCTAACCGCGTCCACACACCACACGTCAATAATACCATTGCAGGAATCCTCGGACATGCAACGACCGACTGCACCAGACATATTAAACGTTCACAACATTGTACGTATGTCTTTTAATAACAACACAGGCATACTAATCAAATATTTAAATTGCAATTCAACTGACAGCTAGCATCATAACCGCATGCGAACTTGTCCGACGATGAAATAATTGTAGTACTTGCCAGTTACAAGTGCTTGAATAGCAAAGTGACTCCGATAATTTCTATTCTTTATTCTCCATGGCCATTTAAGGATCTTACCTTGACAAATACGAAACTCATATGCTCAAGTTATTTATTGAATGAACTGAACCTTTATCTCAAGAGTTCAATATGTTTCCCTTTGTTTTTTGAATGACATGTCGTGTTTTTACGTAAAAAAGTTACATTTAACTAAACGCCACGTGTTATCCCCATACTGTAGGCAGATAAGCTAAACTTGGTTTTTATCCAAGGAGTTGTCGTAAATGGCAAACCGCCATCCAATGTTGAGTTACGCCGATGTTTCGATGATAATTTCCCTGCATTACCTTCAGTTGCAAAAACCAGCGGCGAACGCTATATGGGTATTGAATAGCCCGATAATTATGCGTTCATTACTCGATAATGACCGCTAATAAAGGAGTTGAGACGAAGAAGCCGCGAGTGAGCACAATGTGCACAAACAAACAAATCAAAAAGTTTAATTATGAATAATGATTTTGTTTCAACGTGTTGTGC
Organism: Argyresthia albistria; assembly: GCA_963457715.1. NCBI lineage: Eukaryota > Metazoa > Arthropoda > Insecta > Lepidoptera > Argyresthiidae > Argyresthia > Argyresthia albistria. Next base: position 10,947,759 of record OY735257.1, on the reverse strand, counting down.
TGTGTTGAGTCGATAGCGATAAGGTCGATTGGAATTTCGATTGCTGATAACGCAAATAAATAGCGTCACGATCACGATCACGACACAACTTGAAGAACCAGAAGCCGATATACAGATTTGAGTTTTTGCTATTGATTTGATATTCCTATTCGATAAGCGGAAGAGGCCATGGGTCCATTTCCTGTGCAGGGGTTTACGGAGGAAACCTGTATTAATTTACAGTAATTAACACCATTAGATCAGAACAAAAATGTTTACTACTACTTATAAAAACATTTGGTATATATAGTATACAATTATTTGTATGTACTTTAGTGTTGTACTGAAGGATGATACAGAAATACAGAGTACAGATAGTAGAGACAATGACAGGGCTGTTTATCTTCGAGATAAGGAAACCTAAGAATGTACTAAAACCAACATCACAATCTCGTGATCACCGAACGTTGCCTTCAGGTGCTGTCAGATTATATACATGTTGTATGGAGGATGTGTGCGTCTGCACACAATAGCCCTGTACTGAGTCCAAGGGGCGTTCGTGTAACCTATTAGTACCGCATTGTTCACTGCAGCAACGTAGACTGACGAGTATGTTCGGCTGTTGGGAATTGGGCGGTAGGATACGTTGAAATGTGTAAAAAGCCAAAAAATATAAGCTTGAAGATATCTCATACATAACTGAAAAAGATTAAATTCCTAGATGGATTTTTAAATGAAAAAACTTAAAGTAGGTTATCCACATCATCAGGATGTTTTATAATTATAAAGAAGGAACAGTTTGCATATTTAAATATCATAAAGTGAATGAGAAGTGTAAGGTTTTTAGAAGATGTTGATTGTGATAAGAATGATGAATTTGTAAAGAAAATGATTTTCATAAACGACTACTAGCACCTACGTAGGCAACAAAGAAGAATCTGAAATTGATGATCCAAGAAAAGTTTCGTATTGAATAGCCGGGCACTATTTAAGCCCTATTGTTCTTGGCACAATATAGGAAGAAAGGATGGACACTTATACACCTGCCGCATTCGGATGGACAATCGTTGAATAATTACAGGTGAGGTCAAGGTTGATTGTAGATTGAGGCCTTTGAGGTCGCATGACATGCGATGGAGACAGAAGATGATAGTAATTATGATGTACAAACACAGACCGCAAAATCCATCAACGAAAAGTAAACAATTACAGGGCATTGTTCAATTGGCATGGCCACGGAAACGGAACATGTTTTTCATTAAAAGATAAATTTACAGGACACTGAAAAACGAAAAATTCTACAGATACACAATTTAAGCAGTACTGAGCAAAGAAGAATTAAACATTTGGAAATACGAGAATGCAGCGCCATTTCTAATGGAAGTTTCATTATCAGAAAAAATTCAAGAGAAACTATCTGTAAACCCAGTGGTGCAATAAACTGTCGAGAAACGACAGTACGGAAAACTGCACGTGTGGTCCGTTTCAAAGGGAGCGAGATGTCCCGATTCAGAGTACATCGTTCGGAGAAAAACCAACAAAGTGTAACCGCAACAGCTCGCAGTCGTAAAGAGCTGCGCGCGCGCAGGCCATATGGCGGAAGTGGTCGGCGCTGCCCTAAGTAATAGCTGGCCAAACTTTTAAGCTAAATTTAGAAAAAAGAGATCTACGTTGATGGGCCTGCTACCGAGATAAGATACTCAATAGTACCAGTTGCCACATTGGCAATTCAAACGGGGGCGTAAATTTTGCGAAGGTTCAAGGTTTACACCGAATCAGATTACTACGGTTCCGTGTTCCAAAACTGAACCGATTGGATTTGTAACGACGACGACACAACACCGTAGACGTGGCATAACAGCTATTAAACGCCCATGCTTGAATTAGCGGAGACAATTACATTGTTTGTGTGATTGTGCGCACACGCGGAAAGCCTTCGCAAATCAGCGAGCACATTCAGTTGTTGTGAATTTATTCAATTCAAACGGCCGATGACGGCTCTTGACTCGACCTTCCTTCTGCGCAGTAATTTTTGTAAGCTTTTATTATCCAACTGAGCTAAGTGATCGATCGGTTAGCCTTAAGAATTTTATGATTTTGTACATTTTTCTCAGCCTTCGTATTATATTTTATTGAAACAATTACTACACCTTAATCATATTTTTATTTGCAGTATTCGCATGAAATAAAATATTTTGCTGAGGACATAAAATTCTATAGAAGCTGATTGAAATAATAATGGAAAAACATTTAATAGTTATAGGACAAACAAGTGTCGATCCACCCAACGGAAGATCCAACATCAATTTAAAGAATCCCATCTCAAATAGAAGTCTTTAAGATAAATAGGAAATCTTCCTGAATAGTTTTTGATGACTTACGTTTAGATTTCATTTCTACATCTTCAAACAAACAGTGCATACCTGGAATAAATAAAAGATAAATATTTATATTTGCTAAGATAAGGGTAGGCAATATTCACATATTAATATTGATGTTTAAGACAAAATACTGACTGATGGCCATTGTTGACTAGTTGTTGTTGATCTCAATAATCAGATTTAGATCAATACAAATGTCGGTAAAAGCGAAAGCTTTTTACAACAAATGATCTAAGGATATGAGTGTAGCTGATAGAAATTGATTAAGCCCAGCTCCACACGATCTCCCACTTCGGCCGATACCAGGGAAAGTGGATGATAATCGCTCATAAGTCACGGACTCCGCCCGAGGCCAACAAATTATACCGATACATAAATGAAATTCCCGGTTTTATTACAAACGGAATTTATCGGTAAACGCGAGATTTCTCTTTGGAATACGTCTGTCCTTAAATCTGAGGTAAAATATTGAACGGCTTTTTACTAGTATAATTAAATGCTGTTTAGACGTTTAGAAAGAGGCCATGGTTTTGTTTAGGAAAGAAATGAGCAATAGAGCAATAATATTATGTATGGTTTTTATGTATATATGTACTTATTAGTAAGTAGTCTATTAATTTAATATTCATCGTTGTGTACATATCTTTTGTTATTAATCCTGGCCATCCTAGGTTTGCTGGAAGAGATCTCTTTTTAGAGAAAAGCTCGCCTTTATACATGTTTTTTTTTTTTCATTATTAAGTGTCTGTAATCTGTTTTTGTGCAATAAAGTATAAAATAAGTAAGTAATAGAATATGTACAGCATTCAAATGGATACTGATTAATATCGTTGGTGAGATCAGGTACAGTAATGAGACTTATCAGATATACACCAGATATAACGGCGACTGATAAGTCATTGAAGATTATATATTGGACATAGCACAGCAACTAGCCACGCCACTTAGGTAACTCTAGAAATAGACACAAGAAATGCTTAGAGCAATGGTGATAAAAAATTCGGATTCAAAAAATATATTCACAGGCTTCACACGATCTAATTAACAGTTATAGAGATTATATTTAGACCACAATGAAGCTTCAACTCATCATATGATGATTATATCTGAGAGGTACTCTCCCTATTGGGAACTTTTTGCGTCGGAAAGCGACAAAGGAGTTGAATATGAACAGAACTATAACGAAAAATATATAACTGGGGAGCGGCGACCGAAGGCCATTCTTCTAGTCACGATTAGAAAGACACAGAGTAACCGCCTCGCCACGGCTGAACAGAGCAGATATCCAGATCCCAAGGTCTATCGTGACTAGATATTATTGCGGCCAAAAAGGTTAAAGGTCAGAGCATACGAAACTCTCGTTTTAAATGTGCTCTGACAATTTGACGTATGTCATAGACAAAGGACCGTAGATAATAGCAATCGTGTTTAATAGTTTTTTTAATCCACATCGCAGTCCACAGGTCATGCATGCGCGAAGGCATTCACGACTGTATTAAACTGAAGTGATTGATATGAATGTGAATTGGGTGCGATTAGTTCAATGCCGTTCTTAGTTTAATCTACTGTTAATAATTCGTTTGGAAATGTTTAACATTGTAGATGTTTGTTACAGACTAAGCAGACTTCCTTATTACTCTAATTTAATTAAGTTCACAAATGTTTGACGGTTAATGTAGCGAAGAGGCCGAATTTAGAGTGTGACGTCATTCGCCTGCGGGGTTCCAAATCCGATTATCCACGGTTCAAGCGATAGACACGTTCCATTCCAATAGATGACTCCATTACGTCATTGGAGATTTATCATCAAAATGATCGAATTCAATAAGCATTGCGTCAGTGGAACGACTGGACTGGGTGCAGGGTGATCTGCAGAATTTGTAACGGATCGTGCGGTTTTTAAAGGAACCATACCGAGAGGATATTGGAGGTTCTAGTGAATTTGTAGGCTGGATTTCAAGGTAAGTGTGTCATACAGAATTACATTTGCATGCAAGTTAAAAGACAAAATAAGACACCATCCACATCCAAACAAACCATATCACAGCCGCGACATCGACGCTCGCATACTTCGCACGGATTTTTGTTTTTCTTCATTAAATAAATTATTGCTCTCTTCGTATTTTTTGTAGCGGCCAGCGTTGCCGCGGGAGGCTAAGATAACATAATCGGCAGCCTGTTCCGAGGACAGGTGGGTTAATTAAATTTATCGGCATCGGTATGATTCGGCGATAGTGTAGGAAAACAATGGAGTAGACGCGAGTGCTTCAGTAGTTGGTGTTATAGGTAGACCTAAAATTGTGGATATTTTACGCTAAAGCCGTCGTATAGCTCCGGGATATTAAAAACCTATTTTATCTTATCTTACGAACTAAGAAAATACTATCCTACTTCAAAGTTCACACTGCCATTGCTAAAAGAAACAAATTCTAGTAAACAAAGATTATGCACATGCTACATTACACTAAGACTATAACAAATTTCAACTGTAAATGGTCCTATTGGCCCAGGTCGAGCGTGGAACGCACAGATCTGTACAATAGTGCACAAATCATGGACTTTCTAATGCAGTAATACTGCAACAAATAGCACGTAAATGTACTCTAAGTGTGTTCCGAATCCGACCCGGAGAATCGGCTGCCCATTTACGACTTTCTACCATAAAGCTATTTCAATCCTGCAGTGCCAGTAGTACAGAAGAAATTCAATTACGCGAAGATGCTTCTCGTCTTAATTTATTTAAACCCGGATTTGATAGAGATAGGTAAAAGTGGCAGGCAACCTGTAATCGTCTTCCTAGTATACTGTGAACTAAAAGCTGTAAAACATGTTGAAGCGTGGGGGATGTTACAGGTCTGGATTTGGAGCGTGCGAATCGTTCTAAACGAACCACTTATGGTTTGAATGACCTGATGACGGGGAGAGCATCTTTGCCGATACCAATTAGCTATGTTTCTTGTACTTAGATAAACATCCTGCAAAGCGACCGAGATGTGAAGGTGGCCGAGGGTTAAACATCTCATCATTTATCAAATACTTGGGAACTTAACATAAATCAGTCATATACAAAGAATATGTTTATATTTCTAGGTTTCTAAAACCGTAATACGCTGATCTATTTGTTCAATAATCATTTATCACTATTCAATAAATAGAGTCAAAAAGCACGACAGTTTTTTGTGGTAGATCAAATAGAAATAAATGTAGAGCACGTTGAACTCAAAAACCACAGAAGACACGAGCAAATTGACCAATTTCCTTAATCCGCATAGACGTTTTTGTTCTCATCAAAGACTGACATCAGGCTTTCTGAGATTCGTCTCAGTCAATGTTTCCTTAAAATCATGAAGAGGAAAAAAAGGATTCATCCGACTTCAACTGGCTATTCGTTTCGGAGATGGCTCATTATGGCTTATTAGAACAAAGCCGTTCATCCACGAAGACTCGCCGTTCCATGGTCAAATTATGCTGTTTGTACGAAGCAGGTGATGTGGACGCGAGTCTTCATGAACTGTGGTGTACTCATAAAACGACTATTGAGGAAGCGGCTAGAGTTGTCATTAGTCAACCATTAGAAGAAGCCTTAGAACTAGGAGTAAGCGTTTCAAAGACGCACCGTTTAAAAATACCGTTTACGTGCCAGGAACGACAAACTCGTTTTTCGTTCTCCGGAAAAGCAGTACTTCTGAAGCAGTCGGCGGCACCCACCGGTTAAGCGCCGACCGCTTTGAGTTCATTCGTCTCGTCCGTACACCGACTATTTTCGCGCGGACCTGATTGGCACCGACCGGTTTAGCGCCGACCGCTTTGGTTTCGTCCGCGCACCGACTGTTTTCGCTCCGACCAGTTTAGGCCGACCGCTTCGAGTTCGTTCTTCAAATCAAAACCAGTCGCCAACGAAACCGTTTTGGAAACCCGTTTTCGACTCGGGAAGACCAGTTTTGTTTCGTCTTTGAAAAAATCGAAAACGACCCACTCCTACTTAGAACCACTGAGGTTGAGGTAATTGCAGCACGAGCTGCCAAGGTCAATGGGCCATGGATTGTTGAGTTCATTTCTCTCACAATGATGTTGCGGCTATATTATTCGGGGCACTAATTGTAAGTTTTATGCACCTTTTTTCTACTCTATAGACAGATTTTTGAAATGTGAAGGACATGGCTTTGACAGACAGTACTTTAGTGCGATTAAAGAGCAAATTCTTTCGATAGAATGCAATATTAATCTTATGTCTTCCCATCCATAGAATGCAATATTAATCTTATGCATTTGAAGAATGTCGTTATAGTTGCCTTGTTCACTTCCAGAGTCATCCTAGTTAATTTCAATCTGTAGTCGATCGCAAGCGCATCCTCACCCGCCTGACTGAATGTCACTGGACAGGAAGTAGCTATAAACACCACGTTTATGCTCACACAATTAAATGTCAAAACAAGAAAAGGCTACAAGAGCATATATTACCAAAGCAACGTCAGGAAATGTTTAATTAAAAGCCTTAATCCTGTCAATATGTCCAATAAATTTCGCGGCGACCTTTAGAGATACGTGCCCTTAAACTTTACGAATAGCAAAGTGTCTGTATACGCATTAAACATTGATTCCTGGGTGCGAACTGTGAAGCTGTAAACATTGAGTAGAATACTATAGAAGTTTTGAATCAGAAACTTCATAGGAATGTGGGACGAACACTTACAGCTCATTTCTCGCTGGAGTCATTAGACGGGCTCCATTCTTAACCGGTCGGTGTTGTCGTCATTGAGCGTTGCAAAAATAGAGGTATGTGTGTTGGCGCATTCCCGTGAAGTGGGCCCGACGGAGTGACCGAGTGGAGAAGCCGCGGCCTACACAGCCCCGGAGCACTGCACTCAGACAAGCTAACCTTTTTCCCTACTTGTCCAGAGAAATCTCTCACAGCCTCACGAAGGTCGTCGCGATATGGCAACAGGAAGCGCAGCAGAAATGGATGCCATAACGTAAGATTACATGCTGTAAGTGACGCGTATCGGAGCGGTTATTACTGCTCCCGTAAACGTTATTGCACTACCGATTCCATCACGAAGATGCAGCTCTGCAGAAATGACCGCCGAGGCGTGGGCATTCAATATTCAGTTGGGTATCTCGTGCCGAACATTACCGACGACGTGCATTACATTACACCTGAGATGACATTTAACAGTTAACGCATTCGTGACTACGAAATGACAAGTCGTGGCATTCTCAGCTGATTTTTCACCTTTACGAAAGGAGTCGTGATCGGTAAGAATTGTCGTTTTCAGACAAGCGGCGATCTAATCGAAATAGGTCGGCCATTCGTCGAGCCGGCGGCGGCGGCGGGCGAAGTGGCGACACGGCTGCACCCTGCGCGCCCCGCGGTGCGTCGTTGCACAATCACACTCTAATGCTTTTCACAAGGAAATTAATGGATTAACATACGCCTCTGACTAAATGAATACCTATTCACTACTGTAAATGAGATAAAAAGCTTTGTGGCGGCCGGCGCAGGAGCCGAGGCGAGCGAGAGCATCCATAATCCATCAGGGAGTATAGTCCGACTGTCAGCTCCGATCCGGTTGCCGTCTTCATTAACATCGGCGGCGCGTATTTTTAGCCCCGTTCAGCGCTATCACGGCTGCCGTTTTTTCCCCGTCTCGGCGAGGACCGGGACGGCGGCGTGCCGGTGCGCCGCTGTAATTTTATAGTTCCGGAGAAACTGCCGAGAGACGCGACGTTAAGTGTACATAACATACGCTAATTATTCCTAAGCAAACCCTATGGCGCCATTAAGAAATGTTTACGACGTGAAGCGGAATCACGAGGAAGACTGTTGATTGCCGTCTCTGACTGATATCTCATGTAGACCAGAGCTCGGCACGTGAGAGGTTAAGTAATTCATCCGGGTGAATGCTGCAATTTAGCATGTTTCCATGTAGCGGGAGACAACAAAGGGGGGCAACTGACGGCCGTCCTGGTTGCACAATGCTGCACAACAACAATAACACGTGGCGCCGCCGCGCCGGCGCACGGATTTATATCGACCACGGGAGGCGGGGGCCATTGTTCCGACCGCGGACCCATGACCGCTTCATTTGCTCAAATGTGGCATGTTGCGTAGCCTCCTAATAAAATCAGATTAGCAATATTTCATTAAATGTCGCGGGCACAATCGCGTGCGCGTATCGGGCGACATTATTGGCTCGGAGCGTTGAGAAACAATGAGTCTCGATTCGATGCGGGCGGAGTGGGATATATTGCCCAACGGCCCTCGGTGCATCAGATAATTGAAACAAAAAGTAAACTTTAGAAAAAACCGACTTCCACAAACCCTATTTGATTAGATTGAGTTTAATACAAACTGTAACCCCTTATCCCCCCCCCCTTGGGGAATTAATTTTGTCAAATCCCATATCAGTGCTACCCCACGCTACTAAGGAACCCCTGTACAAAGTTTCATGGCTCTAGGTCCACCGGTTTAGGCTATGCGTTGCCGGCCCGTCAGCCACGCATTGTATTTGTACCTAGTATTGAGCAGATCTGGTGGCCATATGTGGTCTTCATCAGCAGTTCCGCATCACAATATTATTCTTACCATGTGCATTTGCACGACTTATTATGAAAAACACAAAAATCACTATAGGTCTGCCTATAATATTTGAAGAGTTCCCTCGATTTCTCCAGGATCCCATCATCAGATCTTGACTTGGTGTCAATGGGACCAATGGGAAGGTAAACCCTTTCAAACAAAAAAATAATTTTCCAAATCGGTCCATCCGTTTAGGCGCTATCGGGGTGTAGACATAAAAAAAAAAAAAAAAAAAACAAACATCCGGACGAATTGTAAACCTCCTCCTTTGGGAAGTCGGTTAATAAACGGCGTTGCCAATATGCCACGACTCAATCGCAAGAGTTCCAACAAACTCGCGACAATGCTTTCAGGTCTTACTGCAGGCAGCATCGTAATCATGCGTCGTGCATATTGTAAGGTTAAACATATGGCCTGATGTCACAGATATTGCTGAGTCAATTACCAAAGCATTCCCTTTTCTTCTCATAATATTCTAAGCTATAGTGCTGTACTCGTCCTCGTCGAGGATTAGTAGAGTTTATCTGATTGGCTTTCGTACTGATTTTGATTTCGTATTGCTGGCCCTAAGAGTCGCGCGGAATAAGACTTATCCGGAGTTAACTTTGACAAATTCATATAAATTTGTATAGAGTTGTCAAAGTTTACTCGGGTTAAGTCTTGTTCCGCTTTCGTACTGCTGGCCCTTAGAATCTTAAAAACAAGAGCAGCATCAAACTGAAGTCAACATATGTCAACGACTCTGTGTAAGGCCGCATCAACACTAGCCAAGCAAAACAAAACCAAATAACCGGCCAAGTGCGAGTCGAACTCGCGCACGAAGAGTTCCGTACCATTATCTATAAAAAACCGAAAAAAAAAACATGTTGTATGGGAGCCCCCCCTAAATATTAATTTAATTTTTATTTAATTATTTATTTTTTAAGTAAATAATATACTCAATATATTGTGAACATTTTAAGCGTCTACCTGCTACCATTATCAATATCGAGCAAAAATGAGCAAAAAAAAATCACGTTTGTTGTATGGGAGCCCCCCTTAATATTAAATTTCTTTTGTTTTTTAGTATTTGTTGTAATAGCGGAAACAGAAATACATCATCTGTGAAAATTTCAACTGTCTAGCTACCACGGTTCATGAGATACAGCCTGGTGACAGACGGACGGACGGACGGACGGACGGACGGACGGACGGACGGACGGACAGACAGACAGACAGACAGACAGACAGACAGACAGACAGACAGACAGACAGACAGACAGACAGACAGACACAGACAGACAGACAGACAGACAGACAGACAGACAGACAGACAGACAGACAGACAGACGGACAGCGAAGTCTCAGTAATAGGGTCCCGTTTGGCACCCTCGGGTACGGAACCCTAAAAACGAGGCTTATGCTAATGCGAGCCTCATTTCTCGTAATAACTGTAATTTGGTAGACACGGTAGCCGTTTATGTCGAATGCGCATGATTAACGCACCGCCGCAGCGACGACAATGATGGGAAAGCATGCGGTATGCGCGTGCGCCTAGGAAGCACCGCGCATTCCATAGACAGGCAAGGTCGCGACTCGATGATTCAACCGATTCGCGACGATCGATAGGCGTATGTATTGTATGGTACATAATTCACACGGTAGCATGTGTTGTTTTTGCACGATTGTCATCCTTGTTCTTATGGTTATACGACCTGAGGGCGTAAATAATGCGTGAGATTCATAGGGAATGATATGAAGTCGTTGTGTTTTATATGTTGTGTAGTTCTTCAACTAAGTATTTGTTATGTTTCGTCGGATGGGTCTTTAACGTTATGTCAGAGCTTTAAGCATCTGCGCAGATAGTATCTTTATCTCGGAAGTTGCTTTGAGAAAGATATTTGTGCTTAACTTTGTAAGCATTGCCTTCTCCCTCAACTCTTTGGAGTGGACGTTGCGCGAAGTGTAACTTCCGAGAAAAAGGCTTTAACTAAATGAGAAGTGGACGAAGCCCATAGGCAGGTCTGACCTTTGGTCACAACTCAGATATAATGCAACAAGTCCTGGTCCCCAGGTCATCGACATCGATCGTCAACGTCGCAGGCGCAGCTGCTACAGCGCTGATAGGGCACGCTTCCGATGCATGATGCTGCAATCCACACATCAGCAGGGAATGCCTCGGATGTTGCATAATCGAACAGTCATGATTTTTATAAACTCTATGTGAACACTACCAGCCATGAACATTACACGCCAGCCATGTACATTACAGGCCAGCCATGTACTATACGCCAGGTACAGTCATTACATTACCTAATCGAGGTTCAAGATAAATCTCAGTAACTTTAAACTGTTACAATGTTGGATTTGTCGTAGTATTATCTGTACATACGTATCCTCACTCAAAATGTTAGTCCTGGGCAGTCTTGATCTCACGCTGATTCACAAAATGTCACAAAATCTAAAATACAACACATGATATTCTTCACACACTCGAGTTTCATACAAACGAACATTTGTATTTGAAAGTATGGTTGTGTCTTTCATCTATCAAAAGCTGGCACCCCATCAGATCCCCCCCCCCCCCTAGTCCATTAAAACTACCCTAGACAGTCTACAAACTTTGCTGCAGACAGGCATTTTAGTATTAGGGCTCCTTTAAAAGCTTCTTTGTTTGGATGTTTACAATGGCAAAAAAATACTAAAACTTGTCTATAACCACAGGGTGCTCCTCATCCCATACTAATTAGAATTAGTAACCCTTCGTAAAAAAGAGCTGGCGTGAGGAGTAAGATTTGTACTTTAAACGCCATGGTTTCAGTTAACATATTTCTAGGTGGCGCTAATCTTAGAATAAATCCTATATATCTTAGCGCCATCTTGTGGTATTTGCAATTTTTCGATGGTACTGCATCAAGCGATAATGGCCTCGAACTAAAGAAGCTTCCGTAGACTCAGTTTACGCCGGTGTCATATTTTGTTCTAGGTGGTCTATCTGTATTAATATAATATTATAGTATCTGTGCTATAACTAACCAGTGATATTTACGATCGCATTACTAGATTACCTCGTTTTGTTCGACTCGGACCATTAACATAGAAAAGAGGCGTTGACAAATAAGGCCGTAAACCGAAAACGTTTGGTCGTGGTTCACTCGTAAATCAAGATCAAGCATATAATGCAAGGTGGGACTCCACATTGATGTATCTTAATTAAAACACCAAGAAAGGCCACGCTCCAACCTTGAACACTAAGTAGAAGATTTAAAACATGACAACCAATGAAAAAAAATCTCTGTCGAGGTAATGTTGGATGTGAATGCTTATATCTAAACTGTTATTATTTGGTCTAATATTTTTGAAACCTTTTTAATTCTCTCGCGGCTCTTTCAAAATGGCCGGCGCCATGTTCATCGTAAGCTGCAAGACGTTTACACGTTTAACATAATTCCACAATCGGGCGTCTGAATTGAATTTTTATTGTTCGTTTTCTTGAGTATCGGTGTCGCGGGGGCAATAAAGTAGACAGTTACAGTTAGGAATCTGATTCGTCTTGTCTGCCAACTAGCCGCCGACACCGGTGCCTACGCATCTAATTCCTACTTATAGTTGCTACACGTGTAGCACTCTTTTTGTATCAAAATCTTTATATTGAATGAAGCTGTACAGTCTTTTGTTCCTAGTTATACCGTTTTATTACTAAGCTCGATAGTACGGAGCCGCTTTTGAAGCTCAAAAGAACACTTGTGTAGTAACATATGTAGGTATTGAAATAAATCTATCCCACGCGTGATCAGTTCGCATTACTAGCAACAAGAGTCAGTTGTCACGTGAATAATATTCAATTACGGCCAACTCAATAAAGCTTGTATGCATGACAAAACCTTTGAGCGAGTATATAATTGTGCAATATGATTTATGCTTTTTCTGCGACATCGCACACGTTAGCGGGATTGTCGTTGAGAGTGATAAGATTAATTACCTTTGCACGGTCGGCGTGGGCGAAGTGGCAATGTGGACATTAAACTAACGCAACTCTACTGTGGATTCCAAAATGGAGAACGGCAAAGTCCGTTACGCATAATATTCGAATAATCCGTTTGGTAACATTGAATTGGGACGGTGTGTAAATGTGTAAACAGTGACTATGATGCGCTACGTGAGAGCCACTCCAACGCCCACGCGCTCAAATAAACTTGAAAGCAATATTTCTTTAGCGGCCTTCGTAAACAAAACGCATAGTTATTTACACAAGGGTAGCATGATTCCCCTGTGTGTGATGGTAGATTCGCGTGTGCGCATTAACGCTCAATAATGTTTAAACAAACACAAGTGACCCTGTTGGGGCGCCAAGCTTTGTAAGACCCACGTCGGGCGCCAGATTTGCCGATTAAGCGTCCAGCACGTGTCACCCACCCTTTAAACCCACACAACGCATCTCTTTACTGCCTAGATAATAGAGCTTATGTTAGAGAAATAATGTGTGAGGGAATATTGGGTAGACAGACAATCAGTATGTTTACATTTCGTGGGTCCCCAGCAATCTGCTACAAAACGCTCCCTGTGTCTACTTAGAAACACCCTTCCTTCCTGCCATATAATGCACCGCAAATAAGAGATGCATACGACAACGCCACGGGCACGTGACTAGGCACGTTCTTGACAATATGACCAAATATAAAAGCCATATGGAATGACAACTAATTGCATATAAATCATGGTTAATGAGAAGCACAGCGCACATGGGGATATCGTTAGTGATTCAGTGGTATAAAGGGGAACAAAAAATATCATAAAGAAGCAGGCGGATTCACACCACGACATCGAAGACAGACAGACAAAAGAATTGAGGCGGACGGCTATAGGCAATAATTTCAATCAAACTGTGCCACTTCATTGTGCTAACAGAGGCAATTGGAAAGGTTGGGCTGCGATGCGAGGCGCGCTCTCCGTGTGAGGTGCGAACTTGAGAAGTGGGCTGACCACCAATTGACGCGCCGGCTACGAATTGTAAACACGAACTGTGTCAATAGATTGACACTCGGCACCGACTTGGTTCATAGAAATACAGGACGAAAGGAAAGACCCAGGAGTGGACCACGTAATGTGTGCCTTTAAGAATAGAAGAACAGGAAGAATAACATTTAGAGTTTCTTCGTTTGATGATTACACTGGTAAACAGTGGTTTTCTTTCATAGCTGATTCTGAATGATTTTGTCAAGCTGATTACAAATCTGAAGTCCGTTTTCCAATAGCAGCTCTACATTTTCAGATATCGATGCTAAGAGATTTTAACATAAATACAAGGATTTTGAGACTTAAATACTTTTTAATGCTAAATTAAATTGATAAACAATTTTTTATAAGATTTTCTTCAATAGGCTGTGTCTTCAGTACGCAGTACGACTCTGAATGCATCAGCAGTAATCAGCGATCATATTTATAATGATTAGATAAATAACAGGAACACGAATTCAGATGCGGTGCGAAATTGTAAAATAAAACATTGTGACGGACAGATTTTCTGGCAACTTCACGAGACTTTTCTATCGAGTTTATAAAATCAATAAAATAACGTTTATGGGAAAGCAAAGTCACGCTGACACTCGTGATAAACAAGCTAGTGAAAAAACATACAGCAATAATACTTGTTATTCCGAGCGCTTTGTATTTTGCTAAAGGCTGTTTTTGCCTAAGGCGCCGTCTTAATATTATTTGGTCATGTACTGAGTGTCTGACCTTGGGACAATCAATAATTCCTGTCAATTTTTTTTAGTACAAATTTTCGGAAATAGTAGAGATGTCTAAGAAAAGTCTCTATCAGTATCGTCACTAGCTTCTGAAAGCTCTTGAAGTATTAGATTTGAGGGACTAGGTTTGGGCTTGGTAGCTACTGGTTCATTACTCGAAGTCAGAATCTGTCTGCAAACCATACGTTAGGATAAACCCACTTAGAACGATTTTCGTGGTTTAGACCTTTAAGATGGTTCAAGGCAAATCATAGGGTTCTTGTACTAAAAGTCTTTTGTTATTTGCCCATAAACTGACGCCAAAATACAGCTTCACATCCAAAATTAGGAATCCAGGCCTAACGGTTGACTTCTATTGGATTCTCAAAATAGTCCAAGTAGGCTTGATTTACAAGGTCAGACACAGTTACACGGTATTCTATTATATTCTATTCATATTCCATAAATGATACTAAAACTGGTGGGGTCGTTATACAAGTTTTTGTTTAGTGTTTACATCATGATGTTTAGTGTCTGTTTGGAATAAAAGGTGAGCTAAGTAAGTTGTGCGAATTCGGCGGGTACCTTTATCTCAAAAACTAGAGCTTGTTAAGTAAAAAATTAGAGAGTATTTTTGAAATCAGCGACGTCAAATTAGTAAAAAACAGTTTTATAAAACTTGATAAAAAAATATATGCGTGTAGCACCGTACACGTGTAAGAAGTAAAACTTCTGTAGCTAGATCATTAAGTGGTACCTATACTATACACCTATACCTACCTATACTAAAAGAGATTTAAATTTCCAATTTTGAGATCCAATCTCTGATTCAAGTTACTTTTAAGTTTCAGACGTCCGATTATTTGAAATGATTTTATACTTGTACTTACTTTTAATACGTCATGTCATTTATTTCCCACCATTCCTTATCTACAATTTGTCGCGCTCGTGGTGATATACTTAACTCATTCAATAGTGTCACTACTATTTGCATCTCGCTCAGATTATATACCATCTGACGTCACGTCTTTAAGCCGTCTCGCTCAAATGTATGCATTGCTTTGCTTGTTTTAGAAATCCATATCGATCGACCCGTGTGACATTGATGAAACTCTTTTCTTACAAACTGTATGGATCGCATCGCACAGCTGTCAAACATAAGTTCCGGTTCCAACAAAGAGGTTGAACGAAGTAGTTTGAGTCATGCTAGTTGGTTTTGTTTGTCGTTTGTCCCAGCCAGCGGCGGCGGCGGCGGCGGCGCCATCTTGGCCATACCGGAAATCAAGAACTCGTGGAAGAATGCTTAAAATAATTTTTATTTGTTAACGTTTCATCAGGTTTTTCTCTCACTAATTAACATTCTTTATTGTACGAATGTATTATTATCTTATCTGATTAGTTAAAAACCGTATTGAAAATAGTTGCGGTTTTAAAAGTCTTCAGCCGACCCTGACGTCACCGATTCCAATTTCCGTTACATTTCTTAGCCACTCGTGATAGCACCCGGCTAGTAGCAATTGAAAAGCAAATATATGAATAACCCACAGTTGAGAGGTTAAATAAATTTTACCCCCGTGCCCTAAGAAGTTTTATTTCAAAAATGAATTTTGTATACCTACCAGTGTTATTTCGCACTGGCATCTCAAGGGTGATATCGTTTCGCCGAAAGAGAACTTTGTATGAGCAACAAATAGCCTGAGAAGCGCCCACGCCCCATGGAACCGTTAAGCCCAAAATACTGCGTTTTTTGCGACCTAAACGAATTAAAATTTACGATTCTGCGAGCTCTTGCACCAATTTACTTCATTTCCAAGAAATGCCAGTTTCATTACAAATTCTTATCATACGGCGGAGAATATATTTAGATCATCAACTCACGTCATGTTGGAAGTTCATATGTCTTTAGCTAGAACTAGAATGCGTCTGCAAGGCTATTTCATATGCAGTGACTGTACTCAATTCTTTGTATACACTAATGGGCCACGTGTTTCGATATCACATAACGAACCTACACACTCACACAAAAATACACTTTATACATTCATATTAAAGTAAGACATTACCCTACAACCATCACTAGTCTCCTACCGAGATAAAAGAACAACCATCGAAGGAAGATTGGTCTGTAAGTAACACTAATGCGTTTTTGTACGCAGCCGCCATAAATATGACGTATCGCGGGACATGCGTGTCTTATGCTGGTAGACATTTTCTTTATACTGCCTAATGGAGTCGGTCTTTTTATTTTTAGACGATAGTATAAAAACTCCGACGGTGAACAATTTGAGGGCTTATCACGAGAGGGCAGTATGAGCAGCAGAAATCTCGAGATTTAAAGGCGCCTGGAGGCGGTCTATAAATCCTGTTCGAGGGATCCATCCAAGGCCGGTGGTTATTTTTAGCTCGTCCCGAACGAAGGCCAAGTCATTCCCGGGCGGGAAGGACGGCGCAACCGGGCGCGCGCCCGCGCAGCGAGCCGACTACCAATACCAAGACGAATTTTAATGCGTTTCCCCGAACCGAAGACTCAAAGGACACCGCTTCGACAGCCTGCGTACACGATACGAGGCAGGATTTATTTGATGGCGCCGAGTGTTTGTTTTTGAGCACCAACGCAAGAGCGGTAGTTGCGAGAAGTTAAATACCCCGTACCAGTAATTGACGCGGTATAAATGAGAATGCACGCTTCCTCTCTGTTGTCCGGCGACCTATAAGGGAACAGGAATCTGCACAGTTTTAACTGGCTCATGCGTTCTTTGGATTTTGATCATAAATCAACCGCGTCGAGATACCAGGTACCGAAATTACATTGACAAAAAAAACGAAACAATTTGTGGCATTCATCCCGATGCATTTTTTGTGCGCGCCCCTTCCTGCTTTAGTAAAAGCACAGAAGAGATAATAGTTATCCGTAAAAGTAAAAGAACAAGTATTATTTCACAACCGACGCTCCTGTCCTATGCAATATGATGTCTCTTTAGGTCTAGCTAAAATGCAAGTCACTGATTTGAATTCTTTGAGACATGAAATAAGAGATCACAAAGATAATTCACTTTTACTTTGCAGCGTTGGATCAATGTGCATCGGTATATGAATCTGAGCATCGACAGGTCACATATTTTCTTTTCTTCATCTCGCCAGCTGGGATTAGAATCTTAGACCTCTCGCTTGGGATGCAGAACCACAACACATAGAGGTCGCAACGTAAACAACAAAGAAAACATGAATTTCACTAGTTCGTCATAAGATAACCTTAACCTCAATAACTAATACTCATCTCATCTCAATATCCAAAATCATGTTATTCTCTCATTATTTGTTGTTATAGCGGCAACAGAAATACATCATCTGTAAAAATAACTGTCTAGCTACCACGGTTCATGGGATACAGCCTGGTGACAGACAGACAGACATACAGACAGACATACAGACAGACAGACAGACAGACAGACAGACAGACAGACAGACAGACAGACAGACAGACAGACGGACGGACGGACGGACGGACGGACGGACGGACGGACGGACAGACAGACAGACGGACGGACAGCTTCGGGTACGGAACCCTAAAAACGATATATTCGGATTCAGTGTTTTGCAGAAGATCATAAGAAAGCTGGTGTGGAACTCATAGTTGCCAGACTTCTTGCAGATTCAAATACGATTCGATCCTACTAATTCATCGACATCAAACCTATCCTAGCAGTATCCAGAAGCGGCTAAAAAACCCCCCTTCCTTCCTCTTCATCAGACAGGTTCTGTAGGTTCTCCATAAACACCGGGTTGGTGGGGTCGTCGCCCCGCGCGGCCTTCGCCCCCCACCCCCACACCCCGCGCAAGGACGCCGCACGTTGCATAACGAACGCGCGCGCATCTCAGAACCGATACCGTTCGCGATGCTGCCTGGCCGGCCGGCCGGTGAGAATGCAAAAGGATGATGAAAAGAGGAATAAAAAGACTGATTTGAATATTGCTGTAATAATGTTGTCGTGGCTGTCGCTTTTGGATGTAGTTGATGCAAGGACATTGCTTGGTGTGTGTGTGGGGGCAGGAATGTTATTTCAAATGTTCACACGTGTCTTGCGATTGCTAATAAAGACAGCAGGACAGTTAATATTGTTTTAAAGGGATGAAAATAAAGACGTGGAATTCTAATCCAAAGCGAACGTCCGGTAGATAGAAACAAGCTAGCTACAAGAACAGGCCTCAGATCGGAAACTCGCCAGCAATGCTGAACAAATTGCACTCTGGTTGAGCCGCCTCTAGCCAACGCGGACGGATTAAAAACACCTCCAAGACTATGCTTGTATACGGCGATTCAGGGAACTAGACGCCATTTAAGGCCGAAATGTTCTTATCCCAAAATGTCCCCAAGGCTTTAAACATGTCCCTGCTATTCCTGATATCCATTCCAAAAATGTTGTGCACCACAAATTCTGCAAAAGAACATTTTGACTACACGACATTGTGAGAATGGGACGTTTTAAGTAAGAGTATTTTGGAAAAATATCGATTAATTTTGTCATTTGTAGACCGACCCCGCATATTGAGTTTCAAAACTTCCAAAGGTTGCAGCGCCCTCAGTTAGCTTGGTCCTGTTGTGTATTACGAGTATAAAATAAACTGCTCGAAGAATTAATATGCGTCTTGTAACACCTCTTTTGAAATAGGACTTGTAGTGATAAGTTCTTATTGGATGAAGTTTTATGAGCTTGTTAAACAAAATCTTTACAAGAAAACTTTTTTTTTTTATGAGCCTGTAATATCCCACTGCTGGGCAAAGGCCTCTCTCCCCCTCTTCCACTCCATTCGATCCTGAGCGGTCTCCTTCCACTCTTCATCCCATAGAGCCAACTCATCACTCCATCTCTTCCTGGGTCGGCCACGCTCTCTCTCTGCATTTACTGGGAGCCAGTAAGATAAGATATAAGAAAACTAAATAAAGCTATATCTACATAGTACATATGCTATGTTATGGCCTTGGGGTGTTCCCTGACACTGAGTTTACTAAGTGTGAATAAAACTTTTTTCATGCACAAGTTTTATTAAGTTCATATTTTCGGCGTATCTCGGTATCTGACCTGAAAATTTTCTGACAGACTGACAGCTCACATACCTGAAAGAAACAAAAAAGATTTGTTACTTTATGGAACTTGAAGTTTTGACGAAAACCTACAGATAAAATACGAGAAAGACGGTGGAACACCAGATATGAAAAACACACATGCACGCTGAATGAGTTGGTATGGCCAATATTTCGCTATTTTACAATATTGGCAATAAAAATAGTTATAAAGTAGTTGTTTAAACTCGCACATAAAACAGCAAAGTAGGAAATTTTATTTGTTTTATGTGATTTTTTATATCCTACAAAATATTAATTTTTGATACGCTCTGAGAAAATGTATTTCAGCAACACCCACTGACATGACATATTCATAATTATTTTATTCATTCCTTTCAAGTATTAAAATGTTCCGCCGCTAAAAGAGACATTATTTACAAGTAATGTACAGTAATTTTATATTAATTTGAATGTAATCGATATTTTCTGCATAATTTACCATTAAATGTCCGATTCGGAACTTGATGCGGAAACACCGTGCAATGTCAACACAAAATAGAGTACCGTAAAGTACTTAAGTAACGTGACCAACGTGCTCTTTACGATACCGTCATAGTCGGTTCTGTCAGCCTCCCTAGACAAATTGCATTCACAAACTAATCACGTGACTGAACCGATTACGACGACCGACACTCCGTCGTGATATCACCTACTTGAAGATTTATTAGAAAAGTGGCCTAAAACCCTGAATGAACCATTGCCAATAATCGAAAATCTTTCTCTATACGATTGAATACATCGACAGAAACAAAAAATATCTAGAAGAAATACTAACTCTGTCACGTCAGCGACTGTACCTTGACCGGAGCGTATTAAATTCAGTGGAATAGGAATATCTACCTATTGTGTACAATTGCATTAATATCAATAACCAGCGATAATGCTCGCCGTGGCGAATACACAAACCGCCGGACGCTTCCTTATGGGGGTCGAGTTGTAGGCCGATCGAGATACGAGAGCTTGGGAGTCGGTATGATAAGCAGCAGGTCGTAGGAACAAACGGCTTCTGAACTACATTGGCGTAGTTGTAACATGGTTATAACCTGCTCTGTCTAGCGGAAGACAAAGAGAGATATTCGGAGCTGACCGCAAACCTTCAGCAGTGGAGAGAGAGTAGAAGATGAAGATAACGTCGCTTGTGAACTAGACTCTAGTTTTACAAAGACAAGGATTTAGAATGTTCACTAGGCTGTTTTTTGATTTCTGAGTAATAAATATTAGATATAGATTATAGAGCCATATAGCAGGTCCAACTATCATTAAGGGCTGTTGAAGGCCTATTCGAATCACAGAATCGAGTATTCTTGTGTATGGAATGGAGAAACTGTCAAAGGACACAATATTTACCACCTTGTGAAATGGGTGAATGAGATTCAATCTTATGCCATCACTTGTGCTTGGCTACAAATTAATAAAGACTTCGGCGGCGTTTATGACCACATTTACAACTACATCGCATCCATACATGATGAAAAAAAATGTAGCCCAATGGCTCATGAATTGCAGACGGCTTTTTATGACCCATACATAGTAGAGGACAACATGAGGCGGACCACACATGGGGTAATGCAATGACACATTGCCGATCAAGAGAACGAACCATAGACAAGATTTATATTAACTCTCTCGGCCACTTTATCCAGTCAAGTCGTAGTACCAGCCTGGAAAAACTTTTATGGTAGTACTAAACAGTATTGAAATAGAAGTTCATTCTAAAGATTTGGCAAGGCAGGAAATAACAGACGTTGGTATGGAAGACCCCGTTGGAAGACGCGATATCAGCCATACAATTTCAGATTCAAACTTATTCATCTCGTAATCCATACGGAGATCGCCGTATAAAAGCAATAAGCCAACCCAGCCGGTCCCTGACACCTCCAAGCCGGAACCGATATCGCCATATAAATGGTTCGAGCTGAACTACTGAATAATGAAAACGCAGCGGCACACCACCGCACCAAGACAAGATGTACGACCGCAAAAATCGCCAAGTTTAGCCATCACACGTGCAAAACGCTTCTTCAAGTTGTTCACTGTTTGATTCATCGATGCTTTGTACTCTCGCCAAGCGCATTCGAGCAATCAATCAAGGAGTCACAAAGGCGAAACGATACCGATTCCACGAATATGGAACGTGTGAATTCGCAGAGGTATTGAAACGTGATTGAATTTCGCGATTTCAAACTCTGAATGTGCGGTAACGACCGTGTCTGTTTTGTTTGCTGTCGCAATACCAAACGGTAGCGGAGCAAAATGACAACCCACAGCTTGTAAGACAAAGTAACAGTGCATTAAATTTTATAGTTTCGAAATATGGCCTTCGATTTCATGAGAAGCTAAATCCAAATAAATGCTAATAGCCACGGCTATGCCCGCATTGTGTAACTAAACATGCATCTCAATTATCATCATTGTATCTCGCGCTGATATAGCCATGTACAACAATATATTGAGGCACATATAATAACCGCAAATCGGGTCAAGTATACCGGAAACTGCGCTGCCCGCTGCGCACGCGCGCGAGTTCCTATTCAATCTTTATCATGGTATATACTCTTCTATACAATGGCCAAGTTGCCAGCTGTGTCTATGATCAACAATGGCCAACAAAGTGCGTACTAGCGGCACTGATTTTCATAAATTGAATTTTATACCTGCAGCCAAAGAGCCACCTGGGTCGTTAAGGCAAACTAAAGATCTTTGTAATCTGCAGAAATTAAATCACATGCCTACCTCAACCCTCAACCCACCTTAGCCCATACGAGAAAGGGAGGTGACAGCCAAAATAAAATTTCGCAGCCCTGTAACGGTTGATGGTTTCTCTTTTCAGACCAAATCCTCATTTGTATCGTGGAGGCTTTTCCGTTGCCAAAAAGAACTCGTTCTTTAGTGTTCCAATTCGAGTGCCTGCATTTGCATCTGGTGCGAGAGGCGTCACCGGCGACACTTTCGCGGGGCCGTTTGATTAATAGCATCATAATTGCTTCATTACGATACGATGCCACTCTTTCATTACGAACGGCCGGTTTGAGACCGGGAGCTGTTTAAATGTTTCTTGGGTCATGTGCAAGTAACGGGTTCCGTACAAAACGATGCAGATAAGCATCTTATAATTTGTAAAACCTAAATGCGGTGAAAACAAACCCGATCAATAAAGTCTTTTCATCACATCTATTCAAAAAGAGCTACTTTAGTCCCGGCAAACAGGGACTAAAGTAGGTCTTTTAGGCCAAAATTTTTAATTTTGTTGCCAGTACAAAGGAAAAAATTGCTGTCACTATTGAGTGTCACAGAGATCGATTTGAAAAAAAAACAGCCAATTAAAAAAAACTTTGAAACCCTCGTTCCCTCAGGATTCTACTTATGAGTCTTAGAATCCCTCGATCGCACGGGTTTCAAAAAACACTCTCGCCCTAAAAATAGTTCTTTACTCCCTTGGTAAACAATCTACTATTCAAAAATACCCTATATTTTTAAACTTTATGATAAGTTCTTCGAAACAGGAGTAGAGACGAAGTCGTTAAGATGTTATTCTTTGTTTTTTGGAGCTGTGAGACCCTGTTGTTAAACAACCAAAAATACGAAATTGGTATTAGATATATCAGTATACGATGACAATGCTTATTCTCATATGAGGTTAATCATAGCAAAGTGCAACCTTCAGTCATATTAAGTACTATACCAAGGGTTATGTAGATAATTATATCTTCAACGCACGCACGCCATACATGTTTTTTAAACGACAAGTTCTGTATTCTTTATTATTTGTTGACTGTCAAATCCATGGCTCCAAGAGAAAAGCGTTATTACCTTGTAGTCAACACGTTTGGAAAACTTAATATAACAATCTGACCACACGCGAAACTATCATCACCGCGGTATGGATATTTTCTTAAAAATACCCTGATTATAAGACATTTTAAAAGTAGTTTGTGAAATAATCAAACTTTGTACTGAAATTGTAAACTTTATAGTTTTGACCGAGTCGCGACGCCCGCGGCCGTAGGTCAAAGGCCAACCCTACGCCTTAACTTAATAGAACACGATACCATCAAGCCAATACCGATGCTAATATCAACCCTACAAACCTAACTTTAGAGCATAATTTAGTTAAAGTTCACCGGTGTGGTAGCAAGCCATGTCACACCATACCCGAAGAGAAAGGTCCTCAGATCAAAGGTCTACCACGCTAAAAAAGGGAATAAACAGTACTGCATTAGTACTTTCGAATCGAAACAATGGGCACCGCAAAAGCAATGAGTTTTATGGGTGAAATCGAACTAGGAAGTTGGGTAACCGAAGGATACCCACTAATTCCATATGCCTTTTACAGATAACCCAAGTAGATGGTGGAACACACGTAACTAATAGCTGGGTATACTAGTAACAACGTCGTACATAAGGCACACGCTCTCTGTGCTTGCTTATATGCCTCTAGGCAGGGAGCACTTATCCAGTGGAGAGCGCATAGATACATTTTCCTTTGAAACACAACTCATTAATTTACGGGCGGGGCGGGGGACGAGGTAAGAGAGCTGTGATTGGTCAGCCGCTGAGAAACTGTCTGGCGGCCCGTCATTGTTCTTAGGTTGCGTATGCGAACGTTTGTTGAATACAACAAACGTTTGGCGACTCGCATTCCCCCTCAGGCGCAGTCAATTGGATATATAGTCTCCGCCTCTAGGCCTAGCTCTGTGCAGCAAGTGCAACATATAGGAAAGTTACTGATGCTTCAAGCTGCAGTGTGAAACCGTTGGTAAACTGTTTGGTCAGAACTGGTTCTGTCAGTTGATTCGACCTCCGCAGCAGCCAGCTGTTTGATCGTCCACCTACACTCTATCAGAGGCGCAGCATCAAACATAACCAGTTACCGCAAACACTAACCCATTATTCAGTGATTATTGCCATTACGTGCTTTCCTAAAAAGGTTTGCTGGGCGATGGCGAAAAATGAGGTCGTATAACAAGGACGCTCTCGAGTACCCGCTCATTAGTGCGCATCCGCTAAGTGGCCGGCAGCGGTGCGCGGGCGCAGATCGCTCGATAGTGCGCTATAGAGAAAAACTCCAGGGCTTTGCGTAGGAGCGCAGAAAAACCTCTTCATTTAACGAGACGCTCTTGTTAAGACTAATTCGAACTAACCGGTCGTTCGTTCGGAGATGAATCGTGATGGTATTTCTTGTTTAGCTAACCTCCTGCCCACTGTGTAGCGTGTCAGTCGCTGCACATATTTTGTATCGGACGGCTCCCTTTGATATTCGAGTTAATTATAATATTCTAAATATTTCCTGCACGCTGTAATTAATTAAGGTGCGTCGACTAATTGTTAACGAGCCAGTGATGTTCTAAAAGGAATCCATTTATCAGTTTGAAACGAGACGACGCCGTTTGTGTAATCTCGAGCACATCAATGCGTTTGAGGTTTATCAGCTCAGTTCTCACGCGCTATGTTTTACTTGCCAGAACTTCATCACCTTGATAACCTGTAATGAGGTCCGTATTCCAGTGACCTAAAACTTTCATTATGGAACCGGCACATAGCGGATCACATGATATATTATATTATGTATAACGACCATTTTTGTGCGATTCATTAGTTTTCCAAACGACACCGACAGCAGAAACCGGATTTTGGAAGTTGAATTAGCGCTACCTATCCAATTTTAGTTTATTTACTGTAAAATTAATAATGTTTAACATTCGCTATGGTTGTAAAAATGAGTCACTAAAAAACCAGTTCATTTCATTTATATTCGAATAAGTCTACGTAAACAAACGCTACAGGTCTACGTGAACTAATGAGACAATCAGTGCGATTCTTCAGATGTAATAATCAGCTAAGGCACCTTGATCCACCAGCTCTTGTGCGGTAGCCATAGATTAATATTTTTTTTAAACTTTTCTTTACTTTAATTACTTCAGTTGTGTCACCGCCAGCACCTGGTTCAAATATCTTCAAAAACAACTAAACGTCTACGTTCAACCATGACGACAGTTCTCAAGTCGGAAAGTGAGAAACCGTCTACACGAACACATCTTTCTTTCCAAACGCCGTCATTTAGCACATTTCAAAAATAGAATGTGTTTTCTCCACACTAGCAGGCTCGCACGTCTCACTCGCTAGTGAGAAAAGAAAAAAAAGCCCTCGTCTCTTAAGAAATGGTCACTCGAGGCTGGATCTCGGTCGTCGACTCCCTGACCTGGTCACCGCACGGATCACATACACTCGTAAGGACAAGTAAGTAAATGGAAACACATAGTTGAGATTGTCTTCTAAATCATCTTCAGTAATTGCTAATTGAGTTCGCGCAAAAAGCGGGCTGATGATGTCTCGCATTGCTGGGCTTTGAAGGGGATGCAATTTTTTTTATACATAAGGATGAATAAGAACTGGTAGAATACTCAAATTGCTAGTCATTTCATTTATTGCATTTATACTATCTGACATAGTTTATTTTGTTAGTTAGTGTTATGTTTGTAACAAAATTAATGGCCTGCTGAATAAGCTCCTATGTGACAGATTCATCTGTAATTTTAGATACATATAAAATTTACTATTAGCACATAAAAGGACAACTTGGAAAAGGCCCTATGTATGTCGACGCAAATATCTATTGCTGAAGCGAAGCTAAGTTCTATATATTTAGTTTTTGTCCAAAGCATATTATAGCGTTTGGTTCACTAATCTGAGTGAACGTAAGGTCAAGTTGGATATACTAACATCGCATATGATAATATTAGTATCAAAGCTCGGGCATTACGTTACGTTACCTCGCTATCTCCATTGTTACTGTAATGCTATTAAATATAATTGACACGCGGCATTATGAACAGTGCTACCATTCCACCGGCCATTATTATTTGACGCGTAACATTGACACTTGTAATTATGGCATTAGAATGTTTATTGTTCCTATTAGCATGCGTGTGGGCTTGCTTGATTGACGTCTGAGGATAAGAGGGTGTATTGATCTAGATTAAAATAATCTCGGTTGGGGGAGGTCAAGTTTTAGATAAATTCGTTTCGATAAGTTAATTTGGACAACCCACAGTATTCTAAACTTAGGGCTTATAGACATTACGTGCTATATTAATCGCCTCGAGGTTGCGTTAGTGCCAATCCATTCAAGATGTATGATGGCGGATAGCGATGGGACATATCTAACTTAAAGTATGCACCTAGGATAAGTGCGTGCAAAGAGTTAGCATTGCATGCATGCAGTATAGATATTTGCGCGCATGCTTGCTCATGACATTCACAAGGGTCAGCGGAGGGCGCCTTCCGACAACCAGCACCTACACAAAACACAAATTATCCTGTGGCGCGAGACTAGCCTTGACACTGCCGAGCGAATGTAGGTATGCTAGTGGTTCCAAATCCGCAATCGAACACGCCCAGCCACACGGCACTTCGGCGCCGCGCAGGGTTGCTACCATAAATAAATCGACAGCTTTATCGCACTTCCCTTCTTTCCGCTTCGACGAAATTCCATTCTACGAATGTAAACAATACACTCCGCATTTCCCAACACGACGACGCCCCGTTAATTACTAAGCTACACGTTAAAGCTAGGGTATCCAATAACACGATTACATGTATGGTGATGGTGAATGAGTAAATTGAGTCCGCAGTGGCCAGTCAGCGTTGCTCAACGATTAGGCGCGGTTTTCACGATTGTTCGTTATAAAGTTAATTAAGCTGTCGTACAAATCCACCTACTAGGGAGACGTTTCAATTAGGCTTCCTCTAATCTTGGTCGTGTTTCGTGTATGTCGGTGTTGCAAGCCGCGACGTGGCGGGCTGGCTTGCACAATGCCGTGTTATCAGGACACGCCGTGATAAGCGCGCGACGCTTCTCACGAGAGCACCGTCGCTTGCGCAGGAGTGCAATTCGTGCAAATAAGGAGAACGCCATCATCATACTCAATTATTCTGAGTAATAGATAGCGTTGACTCACGACACGACTCTATGACAGTCGTATCCTAATAATAAAGCTTGTGTGGAGTAAGCGGCCATTGTGGTCAAATTATTAAAGGAAAGCCATTGTTAGTTGTTTTCACATGTTCCACATTTTCTCCATTGCGATTTAAAGGTACCTAGTTCATGAAAACTGGCACCGGCATTCTCCTAACACCAGTGGCACAAATGCCTTAGATTCCAATGACCATATGGGTTGTTTGTGTTGTTTTGCTGGCATTCAGGACTATTGCACAAGTCTAGTAGGCGTCGTGTCGCGAATCGTCGCTCCAGATGCGCGAGAGTCGGAGACAATAACGCGTTGCGCCAGCGACAACAGCGGCGCTTGCGCAACCAACAAAACCACCACGGATTGAGAGCACGAGATTTATGGAAAACATACCCTCACGAGTATGGTATAAATTATAGGGAAATAAATGGCGACACGATTTTCCTGACGGCGAGGCACAGGATGATTAAATTGTGGACTTCTAACTTAAACAAGACGACGAGAGTACGATCAAACAGGCGAGCTCCTCTATTTACACGAGTCATCTCAACTACAGAGGGTTTCTTACAAAACGATGATTCCTAACGTTGCAGCACTTGCTTGCATAATGGCGGGCGAGTGATTCGTATCCTCCGCGCTGTTGCAATCGCAACGAGAGCCAAATAGCAATAGCCCTCTAAACTATCCCTGCGGCCACCTACACCTCGCGTGGGCTTGCTCCACATTAATACATATTATTGTGTTACAATTATGGCAACACTCCTCGAGATGCTGGTGCCGATTCTTGTGTCGCTCGAGAGGTTTAGTTGAATTTGAAGCTGCAACGACGTAGCAAATGCAAATTTTTGTCTTTACACTGTTTCAGGTTTACGTCTCTATTGATATTGGCACGATCATTGCGTTTGTCCATGTAACTTTAATTTATACAAGGATCTAAAGTCTTCACAAAATGAAAGGCCCGTTTTGGCAGTTCACGCCCATGAAGTTTTAACCCCTAACGCGTAGGTAATAGAAGCGGTTTTCCTGGGTGCAATGTACGCTTTGCTTGTACGCAACAGTTGGCTTTTATTACCTACGCATTAGGGGTTATAACTTCATGGGCGTGAACTGTCAAAACAGGCCTTTTATTTTGTGAAGACTTTAGATGTGTATTGAACAGTTTGCATATTTCTCGAATTTCATCAAATCAAATATCCTCCGAGCGCCGATAGCACAATATTGTACCTCCCAAGTACACACAGAACAAGCAATGTTAATCCGATGCAACAGCGAGAATTGCACCTCTCTGATTTATTCCCCGCGGCGAGATCGCAATAGATATCCGCCGGTATATCGCATGCTTGTAGTATTTGGGTTACGGCAAATTGCATCGGTTATCGCGTATACAAATCGTCTGGTAACACTCCGCCGCCGGATGGTGTGTAAAGTGTCACAGTCTTTTAGCGTTTTATCGGTGGAAAGCGAGCTGGTATGCGTACTATCTGCACTAAACGTGCGTGCGTGTCGGCGCGGAGAAAACTGTTGGTGGCCCCTGGTTTTATCAATCGCATTCGCACGCTCGTGTTATGGCCGTCGTTCGGTATTTATTAACGAGGTGCTACAGCTAAGGGATAGGTGTTATACTCAAGTTACTATAGGCACATTACTGTTGCAATAAGATGGCCTACATTCAGCAATTCCTTCAAGCTCTCTTCAATGGAGGCAAGCAAAGAGAACCGTCTCAGTCTCAGTTCACGCAGGTTTTTATGTGGTGGCACAACAATATGTGAGTAAATACGACCATGTCGTGTTTCGGGCCGGGTCTGTGTGCGAGTGGCGTGGGAACGGGCGTACGAAAGTATGCGACAATAAGCTTTGTGCAGCGAGCGTGCGTGCATTGCCAATGTTCTCAAAACTACACGTACGTCACTCGCCGCTGTGCAAGTTATACTCGTAGGTTAGGTATCCGCGGATTAGGTTGTTTCTATAAGAGACCTCGATTTCGCTAATCAAAGGGCGATTGTGGTGTCGTGGGTAATCGTGACGTCGTCGAAACCATCTTCAAAGTAAATCTCTTTTAGCACGGTGTGGTTTGATTCGATATGCGGCAGATTCATCTGACGATGTATTTCATAATTATGATAATAATTTATGATTGGTATGTTACTTCTTAAAATATGTCCATAATTTGGTAAAACTGCAGCTAAACCACTAAATATTGCAGAAATCATATTTTTAAGTCCACATCATACAAAACAAAAAAATCTAGACACATTCTTTATGTGCTCACATTTGCATAAGTGACTCATTTAGAACACTAAGGTAAGATCGGTCTAAGTTATGTCTACCACAGGCACAGGTCATTGTAACCTCTACATGACATGCCGAAGAGAAGAAGACGAATAAGGCGAAGGTATAACCAAACTAAAGGAAAGAACAAAGAAACACTCCGTGACTCAGTGCCAAAGTTAAAAGCCAATTAACACCTTCGAATACCTTGTAAAAGAATAAATATGTCAGTAAAAGAGTTTACCATTTTAAATGCATAAAAATTGTTTCGGTATCGCTGTAGTTATAATTTCGTGACAAAAAGATACTACAAGAGCATAAATCATTGCTCTTCTTGTGTAGGAAGACTATATTCGTTACTTTTAAGACTTCCAGTTAGACATCTAACTTGTAACCAGACATAAATTCTAGTCATCCTATTGCGAGTAACAATGCCATATTGAAAACTGTCAATGTTCATTGTTCGTTGAACGTGGAATTTAGTTATTGATAGTGAAGAGAGAGCAAGACATTGCAGTGTATGTGGTACAACTGTGTCAACAACGCAGGACACATTCCTAGACTGTCTGGCGGCGGCATGAGGTTAACACATCGATTTTGAGTCGCTAACAAACTAACAAGTATTCCCAACGGTCGACAACTTCTCGCATTCTTTATTCAGAACTCAACAGCCCTGTGTTAGGCGGCCCTGACTCACCGTTCTACTGGTTGACCGCATAAAAACTGCCAAACCGTTGGAAGAATACAGATTCAATTTTAATTTAGAACGGTTTTCGCCACACCCAGCTGGCGTCTATCGCGATTGAAATTGTTTTACAAAGTTCGAAAAATCCTCTCGCTTAAACTACTATTCTTTACACTAGTGGATTTAAGTTGAAAATGCAATACTTAGCATATCGACGAAACTATAGGTACTCTATTCCATTTAGCATTGGAAAAGTTTTGAACTTTTCTTCTTCGTATTTCAAATCCTATATGGAATTCAGTTATAGAAATGTGAGAGGTAAGACTCATTTACAAAGACAACAAAATGCAATGATATATATATACTAAACTTAATTCCATACAGGATTGTAATTAAGAAGAAAAGTTCAAAATAATTCCAATGTTATATGGAATGGAGTATAGGTACTGTAAACTATTGTACGTTGTTTTCCGTGCAATAAAGAAATTATGAAATTATGAATAGCCCCCTATGCATATGAATATCTGTAAACCGGTCGTTAGCGTATTTGATTTGATCACAAAGGCCAAAGTGTTAGTTAACTGTAGATTACCACTCCGATATTATAATTGTGTTTGTTTTTAGGGTACCGTACCCGAAGGGTGCCTAATGGGACCCTATTACTAAGCCCATAATGTCTGTCTCTCCGTCTGTCCGTCATCGGGTCCTACAGCAAGAACCGTAATAGCTAGAAAGTTAAAAAAATTACAGAATGTGTTATTAGCCGTTGCCGCAAAAACAACAAATACTGAAATACGATAGATATTACAAATTAAAGGGGCCCCCATGCAAGAGACTTGTTTTGATACACGCACGCAATATGATGGTATATTTCGTGTCAACCCACATAGTTGTGGTAGCTCAGCCGGTATGTTGTAGGCCCTCAGTCCGTAGGTCGTGAGTTCAAATCACCGTGAGGGCATTATCTTTTTAATTTTATTTTTGTTTTATTCTTTTGAGTGCGATGGTACGGCACCCTTCGTGTGCGATTCCACTTGACCGATTTTTTTAACATAATGCACATGTTCTTAGGTAGAGCAGGAGAGACATACTTGTATAAATAAAGAAATGTTAAAGTCAAGGCAGTAAACTTGGCATAACTCCCAGCATCCGGAATAGATCGGATAGTAAAAATTCTCTCATGATAATAATTCATAATTTTACGACCGGCAAGATACCATATTTGCCGCAAATCAAACGTTTAAACTCCACAGAGATATTATCTTCTAGATGGTGCCATTTGGCGGAACTTGAGACGATGAAAACGGCTTTTATGGCGCATACTCACTTCTTAATTTCTTATTCCAACACGTACAAAATCCCCAATGATACTTATCAATAATAATTATCAGATGTATTCCGCAACAGCAGAAATAGCTTTGGTTTAAATTGTTTTCAACTGGTTTGATTAGTTCCTGAAAATATACTTTACACGTTATTGCACAGAAAAACATATTACAGACACTTAATATTGGACAAAAAACTTGTACAAAGGCGAGCTTATCTCTAGTATAATAAGCTTTCAGTAAATAGAAGTTGTAGCAGCGACTGAATCGGTAGGCAGTGGATGCGGGAGACTCAGGATCGGACGGAGTACATGGCGTGGTAAAGAGGCATATTATACCCAGGAGTGGGCAATTGATTTTTGTAAATGATTCGATTTGGTGATAGACGATCTCTTTGATTTGAACCTAGAGAACCTAGACAATCTAGACATACTGCAATTCAATCCGTAAATCCGAGGGTGTCTTCCGGTAAATATAGACTATCAGACATCACGACACTTGGTGCAAGGGGGTGTCTTCCGGTAAATATAGACTATCAGACATCACGACACTTGGTGCAATAAAATGTCGTAATCCTAATTGCAATCTTGACGACAATTTCCAGACTTTTCATTGACAAGGAAATATAAATACTCGCAAGTAATAGTTGGCTAGTTTTATCGCTCAATAATTGACATGGCAGCAAAAACAACTTGCTTCATGGGAAACTGATTGCGGAGTTACTTGATTAGTAACATAACAACTATTGATAGAAACACAATTATTACACGGAGAAAAAACTATTAAGTATATTTATAATAATTCGCCAAGTTAAAACCTTAAAAAACCGACTTCATGAACTATTACTTGGTCCTCCCCGCTTGTTTTACAGTTTCGTCTATAGACCCGAAAACGAGCCTACAAAATCTGTCTCCTGACAGTGAGTCCTACGTATTACATAATGAAAACGAATATGCGATCCTAACAGCCAGGATTAATCTCGTGACAATAACTATAAACACCGAAAAGTCACAAAAAATCTGGATGTATAATGTCATCCATGTAAAAAAAAGAACTTCACAGTTTTTTCATGTAGAAACCTAACTGGACCGATTCCGGATTTTCAAACAATGAGACCAAACTATTGGGCTTCCCTTTTGAACAAAGAAAGATTTTTTGGAATCGGTTCATAAATAGCATCTACAAGTTTCGTGGTAACAAACATAAAAAATATGATATAATAAAAACAACATTCAACCGAATTGATAACCCCCTCCTTTTTTGAAGTCGGTTAAAAAGATGTTGAGTTTTTTACAATTCAACGATTGCAGGAGGTCGGTTGATAAAGGAGCGCTCCGCAACTTTATTGCAAGACTCGCGATCTTGACATCTCGGTAATAGCATAGAGCAACTAGTATTTGCTCCATCGTAATAGTGGGTCAAACAAACACCCAAGAAATGTAGAAAGATAACTTCATTCGAAACTGCCCATTCCGTCTTTTAAACTGGCCAAAAACATACTTCCCTTATTATTACAAAATTATATGAATTATATGAATATTAGTATCTATTTATGTTTAATCTTAGGTACTGGTCTTAGGATGGTATTAATCGTAGAATATCTAAATAAATTTGACTATGCCGACTGAATTGATGAACGATTAAGATAGGAATGTAGATTTCTCGTGCCGCACCACTAAACCAGTAATAACAAGCATTGAACTTATCTCAAATTATTATTTTCCTTGACATTTTCCCAGCTCTGTGATAAGGGTTTGACTTACATGAATGTTACGTCTTATACCGGTACCTATCTAAAAAAGGTAATTTGCTTCTATAATCTCGTAATGAGATCTCGTAAATATATTGAACAGGTAAGTTTATATTTTAATTTTACCGCTGTCGGATTATAGCTCGGTGCAGTCTCTCTGCGGATTCTTCACGGCTTGCAAGTCGCATAGCATTCCATCCTTGCTCTTTTCATAAAAATATAATTACCGCACTCCGGGATAACATCAGCAACACCCGTAGTAATTCTGCGCTATAACTTATCACCAAAAGCAACCTTCCCTCCATCCAATATCTGATTTAAAAAATCATAATGCTCGTCAATTTGTGCTAATATCAAAAAACAACCCAACAATGACCTTAACTTTGACAGCTGTCAACGACCTTGAAGGGTGGCGCCATCTATTAAGTAGAGTTGCACCAACCCTGCTTGTTTTGTTTATGTTTAGATAGGTCTCCCACCGAGCAACATTTCTCGTTAAATAACATTACTTTAAGGTCCAAAATCGGGTCTTGCGTTGTTGTTGGTCCCTTACATTGAATGACACAGATCAGCAGTAGTCTGTAGGCACAGAAGAGTGCTGTAGGTAGACGGTCACTCTCGTGCCGACATTCAGACGTCAATCCAGCTCGCTAATGGAGCCAGCGGAGGCTAACTAACAATGTGAAAGTCGGTGCAGTGACATCGATTTTGTTTATCAATGGAATTATGGGACGCTGGTTACGAACAATTCGCATTGGAGCAGCCATTCATCCTCTGCCGAAGTACAACATTCTAATGGGGTCATTGTTTCGCGCGTTTGGGTAAAAGTATCATCGTGTTGCCTAGACGTGTGGTTGTAGCGGCAAGAATAGTTTACATCCATGCCCCTGATTCTCGCGCTCCCCAGTCGAGATAACGGTTTTGATACCGCCTAAATCCGTCGAAAACGATCTCAATTTATATTTATTTCGATCGAAAACGGGTCGAGATATCTCGTTTGGTCGTAAGGCTAGTCGTAAGAATAGCTTTTTCTTGTTTTTGATAGAGATTTCGGTGTCTCAAAATCGATATTTCGACCATGGACATGATCTCGCTAGCGCCAGAATCGCCCCGATCTGTGTTTCTTTGTCGGTTGAACTCATACTCCGCAACAAAAGACAGACTTTTGTGCAGGGATTTCATTCCTCGGATACCCAGTCATAACTGCGGTTTCAAATATCAGCCCACTTTGCGATTGCTCATGTCGCCGGGGAAAAGAGAGAGTGATGGATACTGTTACAATAACAAGAAACATGAGAACGAAAGTAAAATAAAATACACTGGACAATAGACAGAACAATATCTTATAGAAATGAGCATGTAGCAAATCTCAATACACATAACAAACAACAAAAAATGCTTACAACGCTTTTTCTACACCCATATCTAACAACCGAAACAAACGCTTTCATGTGTTTCCTTTGAACACTCCATGGTGAAAATGTTGGATCTCAAGGATTTTGATTTTTTTTGTTTTGAATGAAAAGGTATCGCTGCAAACCACCTTCTGGAGACACCATTTTGGATTTCTTAGAAGAGCTGCAACGTTAAGCATTATAAAAACTATCTTAGCAAACCACGAATTGGACCGGCGCGACCTTGTAATTGTATTCTAATGTAGCGAGTGAAATGTTCCATTGTGATCGAAACTGCACGCACCTTCACTGTACGGCTTTTGAGGAGCGTTCAGATACTCACTCCGGGCGGTATATTGGTTTGATGCGGTAGTCAAATTAACTGCAAGTCTTATTACATTACGGCAATATACGTATCGACATTACAATTGTGTTGATTAGTTTTAGCAATCATACTTAGAAACATAATTTTGTAATCAGTACAGTAAGTACTGTTGAGGCAGGAATGCTGTAGCTGATAAGTAAAAACAATGATTTGCTATTTGCGAACTGAGACCGTTTATTTAATATTATAATACAATATATACAAAATAGCTGACCCTGTAAGGATCGCGCAAGAGGATTACGATGTGCGGAGGGTGCGAGTGGAATGCATGATAGGCTGTCTCACACCATATAATAAACCGGGCCGCGCCTCTCGATCTTCAGTATGAGTCGCTGTGTCGATGCTGCTACAGTGCTCCCCCTCAAGCGAAGCGTACGGGAGGTCTAACAACACGTCCTGATCTTGTCCTCCGTTCTATGTTTTCCTCAGACGACTCTTCGCTCATAGTGTAAGCTGGTTTGAGGCGATCGATGGACACGTTGACTTGTCGACCCGGCAATTGTAGTAAAAAGTACTTGTCGCATCTTTGTAACACCGGATAGGGTCCTTCGTAGGGTGCCTGCAGAGGTCTTCGTACAGCGTCAACACGCATGAAGACGTATTCACATGTGTGCAAGTCCTTGTGCACGAAAATCGTACGTTGTCTGCTTTGTTTACGTTCTACCGGACGGAGGTCATTGATCTGTTGCGCCAGCTGATTGACGAAGTTGTGAGTCATTTCCATTGGCCGCGTTGACACCCCTCTTGCTGGAGATGCGATGAAATCGCCTGGCAGGCGAAGTGCGCGCCCGTATGTAAGTTGAGCTGCGCTTGTTCCCGTGTCCGGTCGCGTCGCTGCTCGTAGCCCCAATAGAACAGTAGGTAGTTCGTCTGTCCACTTGTTGATGTTTTCTAAACGGGCCATAAGCGCTGCTTTGAGTGAGCGATGCCAGCGTTCTACTATCCCGTTACTTTGTGGATGGTATGCAGTAGTTCGTATTTTCTCAATGCCGAGTAATTTCGCCAGTGCACAGAAAAGTTGACTTTCAAATTGGCGGCCTTGGTCGCTGGTGAGGCTGGCCGGACATCCGAAGCGGCTTATCCATCCCTCGTAAACAGTCCTCGCTATAGTTTCGGCGGTTATTTCTTGCACGGGTAAGGCTTCAGGCCATCGAGTCTTGCGGTCGATTATAGTGACGAGATAGCGATGCCCTTGCGCTGTCGTGCATAGCGGCCCAACAATGTCAACATGGATATGCTCGAAACGGTCGCACGGAGGAAAGGTCGCTATGTTGCTCGATGTGTGTCTTTGAATCTTGGCTTGTTGACACGAAGTACATGTTTTGGCCCAGTTGCCGATGTCCGTGTTCATGGAAGGCCAGAAGTATTTCTCTTGCATGAGCTTGCGCGTGGTTCTAATGCCTGGGTGGCTTATGTTGTGCACGGCGTTAAATGCGATGCGACGAAAGTCTTCAGGGAGGTAAGGTCGAACGTGTGATGTAGATATCTCGCAGTAAATCATCTCGTTTGAGTTAGGTATATTCATCTTCTTTAGTTGCAAATTTCTTTGTAGCAGTAGCGGTTTAATTTGTGTGTCCGTCTCTTGTGCAGCGGCGAGCTCCCTGTAGTCGATGGGGGCGGGGCATGTGATGGCTTCTATGCGTGACAGAGCATCTGCGACGACGTTATCTTGCCCGCTGATGTGTCGTACATCTGTTGTAAACTCGCTGATGAAAAGTAGTTGACGCGTTCGTCGGGGCGTGTCGTTGTCAGACGGCGGCTTGTTGATCGCATAGGTCAGCGGTTTATGGTCGGTGAATACGGTGAGATGTTGCCCTTCGAACATCTTCCTGAAGTGTTTCAGTGCCATGTAGATAGACAACAGCTCGCGATCGTATGTGCTGTATCGCTGCTGTGTAGGCGAAAACTTCTTGGAAAAGTAGCCGAGTGGTTGCCAGGCGTTGTTTACTCGCTGTTGTAGTACCGCTCCTGCGCTCGAGTCGGATGCGTCACACATGAGGGCGAGGGGGGCGGAGGCAGACGGATGTGCGAGCAAAGCTGCGTTACGTATGCAGTCTTTGCTCGAGTTGAATGCTTTTTCTGCTTCGTCGTTCCATACGATTTTGCTTTTGTCATTCTTCTTAGAGTTGTGAAGGTAAGCATTCAGTGGCGCTTGTATTTCCGCGGCCTTTGGAATGTTTTCTCGGTAAAAATTTAGCATGCCGAGGAATCTTCGCAATTCTTGTATTGTTGTCGGTTTCGGGAACGTGACGATAGCTTGAGCTTTCTCTTCGAGTGGTTTGATGCCATCCTTGGATACTGAGTAACCAAGAAATTTAACTTCTTCTTGTCCAAGTACGCATTTCGACGCGTTAATAGTGATGCCGAACTCGTTCAATCGTTGTAAAACTGCGCGGAGGTGTCTAGCGTGTTCCTCTTCCGTAGTAGAAGCGAGTATGACGTCATCCACGAATGGAAACGCATAGTCAAGGCCTTGAAGTACTCGATGGATGAACCGTTGAAAGGTTTGGCCCGCGTTCTTGAGTCCTGGGCACATTCTTGGGAACTCAAACAAACCGAAAGGTGTAATAATGGCTGTTTTCTCAATATCGGCTTCTAAGACTGGCAGTTGCTGGTACGCCCGGTTCAAATCCAACGTTGAAAATATTTCCTTCCCGCTGAGTTGATAGGTGAAATCTTTCAGTCTCGGTATTGGGTACCGGTCTGGTCTTGTGACGGAGTTAAGCCTTCTGTAGTCTCCGCAAACTCGAAGGTCTCCATTCTTCTTGGGTACAACGTGAAGAGGCGTCGACCAAGGGCTTTTGCTGGGACGGCATAGGCCCTGCTGCATCATGTCTTCGAATTCTTTCTTGACTGCATGATAGCGATGCGGAGGAATTGGCCGCGCCTTTGAATATATAGGTGGACCCGTAGTTTCGATGTGATGTTCCACGTCATGCTTGGGACACTCCTTCATTGATGATAATCGTGTGACGTCTGGGAATTCTGCCAAAATGTCGTGGTACTTTTGTCCGATGTCAATGGTGCGAATTGTAGGCACCGATGAACTGCATAACGGTGCTTTGATGGAAAGATTGGTGACTTTATCGATCAGTGATCGACCGGCGATGTCGACGAGAAGTTGATGATGTTGTAAGAAATCAGCGCCTAGTATTGGCTTACTGACTGCTGCAATGACAAACTTCCATCGGTAGGGTCTTCCTAAGCTGAGGTCCAGGTCCAATGTTTTCTCGCCATATGTTGGTATGACGGTATTGTTGGCTGCATACAATGATAGTTTCGTTGGTTCCGCACGTCTTCCCTTTTGTTTGGGAATGACGGAAATATTTGCACCGGTGTCGATCAGAAACGATAGCTTTGACTGCTTGTCGTAGACGAATAGACGGTGTGAATTATTCCAAGCGCCGGTTGCCGTCTCAGCCAACGCTGTATTTAGTTTTCCGACGGCGAAGTAAAGTTGTTATGATCAAACTTGCATGGCCGTGTGCATCTCTGCGCATTCCTTCCATAGCGACGATGATAGTAGCAGGTATCATTGGCGGCGGTAAGCGGGCCCTGTTGCGAGTACATGTGAGGTGCGCTGGAGTGAGAGAGGTGCGGTCTTCGTGCGTTGCCGCTGCCAGTGCGCTCACTGCGCCCGCGCCAGTCACGGCGGAACGGTGCTCTGCGTTGGTCGTCTCGTCGCTGTGCTTTCAATTCCGCGATTTCGTAGACAAGCATGTCAATTTTTTCGTGTATGGTCATTTCTTCATGATTTTCAGCACTTTTCTGCGGACTGGATGACGTGGATGGTTGTTGGTGGTCGACGGCGGCAATTGAAACGGAGCGTGCGGCTGAGCAACCGTTGGTTTGTTCCAATATTCTATCTGCGACAAGTGCGAGTTCGTTCAGATCCGTTTTCTTGGCTATTGTTTCGCTAATCGTTAGTGCGGCTTGTGCTGACTGAGGCAGATGATTGGTCCACATAATGCGTAGCGTTGACTCGGGAATGCTGTTGCCGGCGAGAGACTGCATGCGCCGCAGTAGCTGGGAGGGTTTGTTGTCACCGAGCTCCATTTCAGAAAATAATCTTTGGATTCGGCGCTGCTCTGAATCCTCGTAGACTTCTAATAAGCGCTTCTTAATTGCTGGATACTTGTTGTTTTCCGGTGGGTCTAACATAATGTCGCATATTTCATCGATGTCCTGGCGCTCCAGCTGTCCGACTACGAGGTCATACATAGCCTTGTCTCCTTTTTTGTGAGAAGAGACGATTGACTCGAACTGGGCGAACCAAAGGCGAAGTCTATCACGCCAGATGGGTGGTATTCTCATATTCACTGATATGCCGGAGAGTTCTTTGTAATCGGTTGAAGATCCTTGGGTTTGATCCTGATTGGCCATTTTGCGTAATTTGTTGTTGCGTGTTTTTAATCAACGTCGGGGTCACCACTATTGAGGCAGGAATGCTGTAGCTGATAAGTAAAAACAATGATTTGCTATTTGCGAACTGAGACCGTTTATTTAATATTATAATACAATATATACAAAATAGCTGACCCTGTAAGGATCGCGCAAGAGGATTACGATGTGCGGAGGGTGCGAGTGGAATGCATGATAGGCTGTCTCACACCATATAATAAACCGGGCCGCGCCTCTCGATCTTCAGTATGAGTCGCTGTGTCGATGCTGCTACAGTACCTTTTATTGCAAGTACAGGTTGTTAACCTCAAAATAAAATACCAACGATGGCACAGGTAATATTTACCTTTGATGTTTTAATTTAAATAGATTCTGTAAACGTTTTTTTCGGAAAGAACATCAATGAAGAGTAAATTAGTTTGCAGTTAAAATGCGAACGATCCATGGAAGACAGCTGCATTGCTTGGCAACTTAATAATGGTTTCCGACACATTTTTTGCAGCTGCCCGATAATAATAATAATCAGGGCATATTGTTAAAGATATTATCGTCAACGGACATTTCAATATGAATAAAAGTTCAGATCTGTTTCCATCATAGCACCGATATCTGATTCTTGACATTCTTTTACACATGCAGATTAATTGTCCCCCAAGACGCTTTTTCGCGAATCAGGATACTGCCCAACTTTGCATGCAGCGTCATGTTGCAGTGATATTCGGTCCCTTTGCCTGAGGCTTTGCATTATCGATCTGACAGATATTCGCGATAAGAACAGGTCCAGGCGAAACCTCCCCCTTTTCATTCCATTATTGAGTCTAACTGAAGAACGTATAATTGAAACAAAAGTAAACTTTAGAAAAAACCGACTTCCACAAACCCTATTTGACTAGATTGAGTTTAATAAAAACTGTAACCCCCTATCCCCCCCCCCTTGGGGAATTAATTTTGTCAAATCCCATATCAGTGCTACCCCACGCTACTAAGGAACCCCTGTACAAAGTTTCATGGCTCTAGGTCCACCGGTTTAGGCTATGCGTTGCCTGCCCGTGTCAGCCACGCATTGTATTTGTACCTAGTATTGAGCAGATCTGGTGGCCATATGTGGTCTTCATCAGTAGTTCCGCATCACAATATTATGCTTACCATGTGCATTTGCACGAGTAATTATGAAAAACACAAAAATCACTAT
Source organism: Argyresthia albistria (assembly GCA_963457715.1). Lineage (NCBI taxonomy): Eukaryota > Metazoa > Arthropoda > Insecta > Lepidoptera > Argyresthiidae > Argyresthia > Argyresthia albistria. The sequence goes on along the minus strand of OY735257.1, from coordinate 10,906,619 downwards.
AGGTCTGCCTATAATATTTGAAGAGTTCCCTCGATTTCTCCAGGATCCCATCATCAGATCCTGACCTGGTGTCAATGGGACCAATGGGAAGGTAAACCCTTTCAAACAAAAAAACAATTTTCTAAATCGGTCCACCCGTTTAGGAGCAATCGGGGCACATACATAAAAAAATAAATAAAAAAAAAAACAAACATCCGGACGAATTGTAAACCTCCTCCTTTGGGAAGTCGGTTAAAAATTAACAGTTGAGACAATCAGTAATTTCTTCCGTATTGACATTCATATGATTTTCGACGGGAAATCAGCTTGCGTGCTGCAATGTTCCAAACAAATGACTACGCTTTCAACTAAAATGCGTCAAGTGTCTAAATTCCTGTCCATCCGCATCAATCCGCGTTAAATACAGAGACTTGAATGTTTCAAAATGCCTGGTAATTAAATTACATGTGAATATCTCCTTTCCTTCGAGTCATTGCATCTCCTGCGGACACTGAGGTGGTCCCAACCAGTACAGCATTCCCTAAACGTTTTTGTCCCCCATTCATCAATCGGGACCTGACAACTAGACGATTAAAAATCGCTCCGCCAACTCTCTAAGCCTAAGGTATTAGCAACGTGTAAATCTAGTAACGCTGCATTTATGCCGGCGCTGGAAATACTTGTAGCGGCCAGTCACATGTGTCGGTTGATCGCTGATGCAGTACACGATGCACTGGCCGTTTATTATGTGCTGGCGTAATACTCGCTGTTAGGTTGAATTTGTTCCCTATCAGTCTGGATTAGGGAGTTCATGGAGAATGGAAACACGAGAGCGTGACTGCCTTTCAAACCTAAATTGGTGTAACCAGAGATAAATGAATTCGAATGTGCAGAACACTTGAAATGAAAGATATCAGATACTCTTCAATAAAATTGGCCAATCAACATAATGGCATTCTCCAGCCAATTTCAGCCCCCTCAACGCATTACTAGCCAAATTAATCCCTACGCAGCCAACGAAGCATTCAATTAGAGTAATGCCGTGTGCGCGTGCGCAGCTTGAGAGCGCATAAACACGACGCACGCTGATCACGATAATGCCATTTCCCCTAATGGACTAATCTACGGGCAGGCCAGGGGGTCACGCGCGGGGACCCTACGGGAGTCGTGGTTTCTAATTCCGCGCTGAGGAACCCAGGAACCATTTACGCTGTACTTGGTTAGGCCTGAATGGCTTTCCAGTAACAAATTAATGACGAGATCGGTACTAAAGATATTGCATGGACTACAATAGATACGCCTGTCTGTCTAGTTTTACAGAATATCTCTGAACAAGAGTCAATACTATACGGACATGCAAAGCTGCAGGGGTTATACATTATAATGTTATGAAAATTACGAATAAATATCTTATATTGCAATAAGTAGTCCTTTCTGTCTGATGATTTGCAGAGCACCAGATATTTGTAAAAGGCTGCCAAGAACTATTAAAAACTTTGTAGGACAAACAACATAGTTTTTGGTCATTGGCATCCGCGCATACTCGTATACTAAGTGGATCGTCAATGCCCGACCTTCGTGCGTCGCGGCTAATGCACAGAATTGAAGCGCACATGCGCTCTGATCAAAGGCGCGCGCGCGCAACCATCATGAGTGCCATTGCCGTAATAGAATAATTAATGGGTGCTGGCCTGTAGGAGGGGTGGCCAGGCTTGAGCGTTCGCGGAACAGACTACTCCAGGAATCGGAGAGGTGTGCCCACTAGCCAGACGAGATTAGAGGCGTTTGACAGCTGTCGTTTTAGATGCAAGATTAATATTGCAACGTTTTAAGCAGCAGCCTCAATTGGATGTTTTTTACAACTTTCAAGAGGAGTAAGGTTTGAAATGTAGAATTTGTAAATATATCCATAAGTATTTCGAAGTGTCCCAGTTAATTTCTTAAAGAGAGGTCACAATAGTTGAAAAGTCACTGACAGAAATCTCACTCCCTTCCATTCCAGTATTATGGATAAATGAGCACGCAAACAGACGACGCGAGAACCACTTTATAGTTTAAGTGGTGCACTATTGTCTGCAGCAATTGTATTTTCTAATGCGATCAACGACCCAGATCCAACGTAGCCTTGAGAACGATGAGATAGAATCTCAAGCAGTAGCAAGAACACAAGAGACAATCCTAAATGAAGAAGAATCGCGGAGAGTTATCGAGAAAATGTGACGTGAACGTGAAACACAACCTTGCGCCGCGTCCGTTCTACTTACGAAACTGTTAGAAGTACGAACAACACAATAATTAGGCATTCAAATCGACAAGAACAATAAGCGCGTTAGCCTAGGACTAGGACGTAGACGAGCGCGGCCCGAGCTAATGTCCGCCTCTCGGAAAAAACACTACTTACACGCCGCCATTGTCTTCCCAAGCAGTTATGTATTGGACAAAGGCACGTTTAATTTCACCATTTACCGGGTAACCGTTGTATATCACTGTTGTTGGTACATGGTGCAACAGATTGTGATTTGTGGCTAAGTTCAGGCAGAACTGATCGCTGGCAGGGTGGTCGGCTAAAGTCGAGTTGCGACTTTAATGCAATGCAAACTTGCCGCCTCAGGCATTCCTGCATTGAGATGGATATCGATCGAGGCAGCCCGCGCAGGGATCTAGTCATATCATGAAACAAATTGCGTAAGTTCGCAAGAGGAACTGACAGGCAATAAGCGTCAAGTTAAGACGGACATGTGCCCATAAATATGGCAGTTAATCATTCGTTAAGTTTCTGAAGGATTCGATAATTTCCTTTAAAGATAAGCGTAGTTTAGGACGCCACCTACATACGTTCGACCTTCTTGTTAGCGATCATCGAGACCTGAGCCCTACACGTTGAGGAAGTACCGAAACCGAGGCCACAACAACAACATGCGAAATTTGGCTATAATGATATTTGATATTTGACTTTGATTTGATTTCTACTGTTTAAACCAAGCGACCCAAACAATTACTTTTCCATTAAGGGTATTATGATAAGGTTTTTCTCATCATCTTCATTGTAGCCTCGCACCACATAAAGAAAAACTTTCCTAAGCCTATCGTATATTATCTTACGCGATAGCATCAGCTGCGGTGAGAGTTCAGAAGCTACGTACGGAAGCTGTTACAGGGAGACTGCACTCTCGCTTCCATTGTGTTCAGGAGCCGTCGCGGCGGGGACTGCCCTCTGAACCTCATCGCGACCGAATCACGACGCCGACGCGTACCGTACGGCGGCCCAACACAATGGAAACAAAAAGAGCTTGTTAGCGTTCTCGCTAGGAAAACAGGAAGCGTTCCGCTCTGCATTTCCCATGTGCGGGTAAGAGGAGAGAGTTGGGAGGCTCGAGTTGCGAGTATCTGTTTCAGAGAGTGACAACCGCGGATGTGTAACTTGAATATTCTCGGGCGTTAGCAAATTGCCGGCTCTATCGCGCGCTTTATGACAAAACGGTGAGCCAGCGGCGGTGCTATCACCGCAAACCACAGCTTTTGTCGACAGCTAATAACTTTGAGGAAACGCTGTGTAATCGCGGCGGCCTAGTTGCCGGTGCCGGGGGCTGGCGGGTCCGCTACTCCCGAGACACTATTTCGTCGGCAAGGCTGCGCGGGCGCGGCTCGTTTTTCAGCGTGCGTCCGATGGCTGCGGCGAGATAACGCGGCTGGATACGTAAGTTCGCATAATGACAGCAGCCGTGCCGGCCGCGCGCCTATCGCGCCCTCATCGGGATCCTATCGGACCTTGGCACGAGCTCGGACTAACTGCTCTCAGGCATAATCTGGACGATATACTCGGGGCCTTAATAGGTTGACGTGAACATAATAAGCTCGCAGAAGTAAGCTATTGAAACGTCCTATTCAAGTGATTCAACTATGCCTTTGTTCCGCTGCACGAACGCTGGCTGGCTGCGTGTATAGAGGTTGGTGTCGCTATAGCTCGTGTTCACGATTTGCGCATGCGGCCACAATGGCCAGCGGATCGGCTGTAAAAGCTGACGGGAACTAAATGGTTGCGGCGGTCTGAGCGATTGCCTGTAAAGCTCAATGCAGTAAATCTACTTTTTGAATAAAACGGCGTCGATGGAAAATTGTTATGATGGTCGTGTTCGTTTTGATTTGTGGCATCTGGCACCCACAGAACACGTCGTAGAATCTTATTTAGATCCAAAAAATAAATAAAGAATTGCTTGGGAACTAAATCGAATAGATTGTTTACAAAACACCTGTGCTGCGGACACGTTCCTTTATCGGCTGCACACTGTACAGTATGCGTGAATGTATTGCGCATGCGCACGTGAGCAATAACATAATACCTGTTTACTTGTTTACATATTAATCTTTAATTATCAATCTAATCAACATTATCATGAGTTCTTAGTTCTTAGCGCTGCTTCTAGCAAGTCGTATAGGAGGTAGGTGCAGCCTCCAGCTTGAAAGGTCTCTTTGCTATATCATTATGATGCAAGCGGAAACGCAATATAATTATGATAATTCAATTTCGTGGATCGTGCGCGGGCTACACCGAAATCGTGACGTCACGTGAACGGCCGACCGCTAAGAAAACGTAGTGAATCATACGTCAAATCGTGTCCGTGAGGTGCGCGGGCGCATATTGATGTGTGGGCACGAACCGTCGCGCCCTCTATGAATGCCTAACGAGCGACCACGTTTTACTGACATTCATACGGCGGCGGCGGAGCTGCGCATAAAACATACCAATTGAAGCGTGGTCTTTGACTCCGTCCAGAACATTCCACTTACCTGCAAAGAGAACAAACACAGATAAGTAAAGCACTCCTTTGTAACAGACAAGATAAAAATTTAGATAAACGGAGCAAGCAGTCGAAATTATTGCACAGAAAAATAAAGCATAATCTAAGGTTGCCGTGTGTACGTAAATAAAACACGGTGTTGCCCAATCAAGTAAAGAAAGGAAACCAAATGAACACAACAAATTGCAAGACGCAACTTTTGCGAAACTAGACGCGGCGCGGTGTAGAGAAGCGAGCAACTCCCTTCGAGTATGACATTTACATGTGTTTCTGTAATTGAATAACGAATAGGTACAGTAGCGCCACGGTGAACAAATCGCTGTCATTGCGCAACACAAAAAGCCTATAAATCGGTTCAAGGTGCGTTCATAATCCGAGTGCCGATCGAAGTATTCCAGCTCTCTTGCACAATTAGCGACGGGGGTTTGTTTCTGGTCGCGTCACGTTCTACCGGTCCATAGGCATGTTAATTTTAATTGAAAAACCTTCACAACGCTTGAGCCATAAACAGCGAATACCATAATGGCATAAGCCAGCGACTTTGTTAATTAACTTGCACCTAGTTAACATTACGACTCGTAAATACATAAAGCACTACTACACTTGCAATTTCCTCATTGGCCCCGGTAATAAGTAAATAAACACATCTCGCACCAGCACCCAGTGTAACTTAACGAAATCAGTGAAAACTGCATTCCGCAGTGAATGATACTTGAAGTGTCTTAAAGACACTCACTCGGGATAAGATGGAACTTGATGTCTTGAGCGAAATGACCGGCAGAAATAACGCCGCTGCATGATGCATGACATTATCCGATCATGTTTAATGAACACTTAGCCTCTATCAGTATGCGGATACTCCTGCAGCTCTCACAGAAAGCCAGCAGAGTGTTCACAATACAAACACGCTGAATGTATGATTGAAACGACACATCCTGAACATGATGGAAAGGGTTCAACGTGTTCAGCCCGTTCTACACCGGCTAAGGGTCAAAGAAACTGTGTGGATGTCTTGGTTTTCACTTGAAAATGTCAGAGCTCATTGCGCGCTGACGAGCTCATCATTAACAGGGCGAGAGCAATGACGGCGTCTGACACCGGGGTCAAGCGACGCTGCACATTATCGACACCACCATTAACCGCACGAGAGGCGGGTCTCTATCAATAATAACGTACGGGAAAACGCTCTAACAATGCCCTAAGAAGTACGTTACGTCGATGAATCGTGATGTGGAGATGTCGCAAGCCGATTCGTGACAGCGACGACAAAAATGAAGGAACGTCGCCGGCCCCATCCACCGACTGGCTCGCACGCTCTCGGGGCCCTAGTATGTACTTAGTGTGACAGCATGTGAATCACGAGCCGCAACGAATCTCCGCTGTTGCATAATGCGGGAAGAGATCCGATCACGACCACGACCAATGCTGTGTCTGTGTGGAAACCGTGCAATCATTGCTTCTTCCGATGGCTTGGAGATACCAAAAGATGAGATGACATAATTAAAACGACATGAAAGAGAACACCCCAAAAGTTTTGTTAGACGGCAAGTGAAGATGTTGGATTCACTATCTTGTTGGATCATTTAGGGTTACCCCAACCCTGTGGATACAATTGCTCTAGTGGTATTATCCGATTATATCAACACAATACTTCAATGTTAGACTACGTGCGTCGTTAATTAAAAAATGTAAGCTCATTAATCAGGCACCAGGCCACTGCGATCGCGATCGGCAGTTCCGATTTATTACGCTCCAGATAAAAGCTGGTTCGCTGCGCGGGCGCAACGATCGACGCGGCGGTATTCAATTATTTTATTGACCACAAGAGTTTCCCCATAACGAGACATTATTAGGACCGCCGCGCCGCCGGGACGAGGTAATACGACAGGGTCAATCAATAATACTGAAAGCTGAGTCAGCTGCCTGCGCTGCTAAGACCGCAGTTACAAACGCTAACGATACCATCAAGGCTGGCTTTACTGCTGAGAGTTAGTTAAAACAATTGATTGTGACGGTTATCTTTCGGGCTGTGCCTTCAATGAGTCTTTTTGTGTATAATTGCGCAAGATTCGTCGCAGTCGTGAGAGCAATGTCGTTAGTCCGCGCAATAATTTGCATAGTTAAATGCGCGCGTGGGGCCATTAGACAACATGTCTGCAGGGACGTCAACAGCTACATGGAACCAGTGGCGAGTGGTTACTCGAGGCGGATGGCATGCTTCATCTGATTATGAGAAGACGTGATTACACCAACTACGTCGTGGAGTGCTGGTATTTTTATGAGTTCGATCACACCTTCCATTCGAAAGGGTTTGCAGAAGCCTTGTTTAGGTTGTCATTTTATAAGGAGAATATAGATTTAGTGAGTCCATCTTCCCGTGGCAGGTGGTCTGCAATAAAGGGGCTTATTGCACCGGCACAGCGGGCGCATTGTCTCACTGCAACCTGATAAGATAAGTATGTTGTCTTCCCTTCAGACGGTACCTTGATGTTTGCCCAGCGGGCCCTCAGACGTAGTGCAAATATTACCTTTTTTCCCGAGACCGTTATTTGAGATAACAAGTGATCAACAATGCGAGAATCATTGGAAGGCACTGTCTGTCTGGGATAGCCACATTAAATATCTTAGGGTGAAGCAATCGCCTAGAGCAGAGACTTGCAGTACAACACGGAATATCTCTGAATTAATTTTCAAGATGTTGAACATCTATGGCTAAGGACAGTAATAAAACGGATAATTAACTGTCTTAGTTAGATGTCATCACGCACATCCGGTCGGAACGCGCCCGCCGGCCGGTCAGCTGTCAAAGAAACGGCAGCTGATTTTATTTGTTATTTTATTCGATTTAGGGCATAAATATAGTGTTATTATTGTAAAAAATAGTTGTAGAGAATAAAAATAAGGCGGACAATTGTTTGCGGACAGTTTTCTCCGAAACAAAGAAGATTGCATCATCCACCGAGTGCCGAGTGAACCGTTATTGGATTTTGAAAATCACAAAGGAATTTCCAGCTGAGTACTTTTGTTTCAATATGAACACGTTCAACACTTATTTTAGATAGATCTAATCAGAATATCACGCATTCCACATCACAAAAACCTCGATATCGCTGTAGTATCACTACAAATTGGCAAACGGCCAACCTATTGTCAATGTGAACTTGTACTGGTATATGCGCTGTACCTGAGGATGTTCTATGATTCTATAGATCTCTGAAACTGTACACACGTGTTTAACTAACTGTATCTCAGCTGACACACCTACACGGCTGGTAGAATTGTTGAGAAACCTTATTACTGCAAATAACTTAGCACCTAGTATAAAAGTTTGACTATCCCTTGTAAGGTAGCATAGTAGGTAATAGCAACAGTAAGATTAATTAGAATAAACATTGAATAGTACTGATAATAACAATACTTACACAAGTAGAATTAGGGACCATAATTTTATAAAACAATTTTAGTTTAAATAATTATAACTAATATAAAGTACATTTTATTTATTATTATTTTTAACCTAATCACCTAACTAGTAGGCTGACTGATTTGTTATCAATTTATCATAGAACTATAAGACAATACTTAAAAAGAATAACTGTAGTTTAAAACCAGACTTAGTTTCCACTTGTGCGGGTTGCCATAGTTCTACAACCATAAATATATAGCACACACACAAATCGCCTGTATTAAACTCTCTTCACTAGAACCTTATACTGCTGCACTCTGTATATTGGTTCCAGCATGGAGTCCAAGATGACAACGCGCAAAGCTGAAATTGCCCTGCAACTTCACAACGCTCTTCAAGATCTTTTGGCCTCCAGAGAACTAAATGCTAAATATGAACAAGAGAGAACAGACAGCGAAATGGAGATTGAAAAAATCCTTGTCACAAACAAAAATCTCAAAAGCGAGCTAAGCCAGATGCATAGTGATTGGTCCGATGCCTGCACGGAAAGAGACCAGCTCAGAAATCTATTAGACTCACTCGACGAGTGCTACCATACTCATGAGTCAAGCCTTCAGAGAATACTAGCGCTTGAACAACAATTACTGGAAGCGAATCAAACTATCCAACAGCTGAAGGACCAAAAGGCTGAGGATGACACAGAAAAAACCATTTCTCTGTACCATGAACTCGTCGGGCAAAACAGTGTGACTCCAACTCAACATCCAAAACCAATATTAATAGACCTAACAAATACTAATAAGAAATCTACACCGCTGTTAAAAACAAGAAAATACAGTAAAAAACACAGAAAAATAAATAAAGCTATTGTCATGACCCAAAACCGGCTGCAGAAGCTTAACAGTTGCCAGACTCCGGAAAATAAGAAAATTAATGATTCAGAAATAACAAGATTGCTACAGGAAAGAACAGAAGAATATCAGAATATAGTCACTGATCTAGAGCTAAAAATATCGCAACTTGAGAGAGAACTTCAAAATATGGCTACTAAATACTCGCTATCCGAAGCAAAAGTAATAATGGAACTAGATAAAATAATAGCAGACAGCAACACTAATTTACAAAGAGTTCTCGAGCTTACGCGACAACCGCACCGATGCCTTCACGAGAACTGCCCGATATCTGAGGTCGAGTCTAACACCACTCCCTTCGAGATTACCACCGGAGAGCGCTCCATCATCACACCTGACACCGGTGACACGTCACCAGCGGAGTCCGAGGCTGCCCCCTTACAGCAGCACCTCGCCCCGAGTGACGCCACCGAGCTCACATACGCGCCGCCGTCGCCGCTGCCGCCGCCACCGCCGCCACCACCACCACCCCAGCAGCAGAGCCAGTGCCGGGAGCAGAGCGGAGCGGAGACGACGTGCACGGCGATACCGCCGGCGCCGGAGGTCTCGCGGGAAAAGTCTCGCAGTACAATTATGTTCTCGGACCGGCTAGGCTTAGGTATGGGACTCGCACTTCAAACCTGTCGTGTGGGATCTGTCATCAATGAGTGTATGCCTGATGCCCCATTTAAAATAATAACTGATAAAATTATTACTCGACATTTTGAAAAGAGCACATCCATAATCATTTATGTAGAAAATTGCTCAGGCGTAGGCAAACAGACATTGATAGATCTCATCGACGCCCTTTCTTCTTTGGAAGTGACAAAGGTGGTACTTTGTGCATTCCCATATAAGAATACAATGAATAGAGGGCAAAAAAGAGCCACCTATAAATTAAATATGTACATGTACAACATGACATTACGAAGTACGAAAATACGCTACTTTGACACGAATGTATATAACACCTTTGACATTTATGACTCTAATGTTGACATGATTTATGAAATTGCTAAATCATTAGCTTCTTTTATATTAGAATCTGTTATAAGCAATATAACAGAAGTAAGAATATGTAATGTTGACACCGTAACGATTAGTACTCGTACTAATACATTGCATGACACCACTGACAAGGCACTATGTACACACGATACTTTTGTATCAAATTTAAACTGCCGCAACCGACAACAGGAAAGCACGGCTTAAAATTGATGCACCAAAATATGCAAGGCTTTTCTGGCAAACAATTAGAACTAGAAATGTTTCTAGAACAGAGTAATATAGACGTACTATGTATGACAGAACACTGGCTGCAAGAGTGTGCTATGCAGTTCAGTATACCCAATTATAAAATAATCAGCTGTTTCAATAGACAGACTAGAACTCGAGGTGGTTCCTTAATACTAGTAAAAGATGGTTTTAAGTGTAAAGAACGAAAGGATGTTGTTAGTCTCTCTAGTGAGATGAATGCTGAAGTCTCGTGTGTTGAGATGGAAAAATATATAATTGTTAGTGTGTATAGGCGGGGCGAAGGAGAGTTTGAAATCTTTGAGACAGTCATGGAACAAGTACTTCAACTGGCATCAAGAAACAAGTCCAAACGCATCATAGTTTGTGGCGACTTTAACGTAGATCTATTAGACCAAGCAAACCGCTCTATACGCACTAGGACCTTAGCAGTATTTAAGTCTTTCAATATGTGCAATGTCTTTCTGGAGCCTACACGAATATCGGCTACCTCCGCTACCTGTATAGATAACGTCTTCTGTGAATGTAGTATCTACGATAAACAAATAGTTAACGCATTAAGTTCAGACCACACCGGTCAGATGGTAGTTTTTGAGGAAATTAATGCGGAAAAACCCGTTAAAATTTTATGTAGACCAGTGACTTTGAAGAAGATGGAAAAATTTCGAAATAGACTTGTGTCAAGTCTACCTTCAACACCTTACTGTGAAGATCCGAACACACTATATTCCAACTTCTTCCAAGTTATATCTACGGAATTCGAAAATGTGTTTAATCTGACCGAAGTGAGAAATAATAATAAAATAAAATTCTCTGAATGGGCTTCAGAGGAATTAAGACAGAGTAGGTCCAAACTATATGAATTGTATGAACAAAAATCTTATGACCACAGTCCGGAATTTGTCACCCTTGTCAAAAATTGTTCTAATAATTTTAGGAAAGAATGTCATAAAGCCAAATGCTTATATTTAAACAATCAAATTACAGTTTCGGGTGACAAAATTAAAACTATATGGAACATTATTAAAAAAGAGACAGGCAAGGTCAGGTGTAGTGAATCTAGTTTTAATTTAAAAGTTAATGGTAAATTACTCTCATCTAACGAGGACGTTGCTAACGCATTTGAAAAGTTCTTCAGTACTATACCCATAATAACAACAGAAGCACTACCATCCTCTTCTGAAAAGTCTCTAGATTACTTGGTTGAAAATGTTCCCCAACACAAGAGTGGCTTCAACTTCAAACCAATAGACTCTCTAACTATATTTAAAACATTCAAACTTCTAAACGTTAAAAAGACTGAAGATCTATGGGGCATGTCGGTTAAAGTAGTTAAATCGGTAATTGATGTGATTGCTCCGTACATGGCAATCATGTTCAGAAGGTGTTTTTCCTGACCTCATGAAAATGAGCAGATTAATACCACTTTTCAAATCCGGTAGCAAGGAAGACCCTGCGAACTTCAGACCTGTATCTGTTTTGCCAGTGTTGAGCAAAGTGTTTGAAAAGGTGATACTGAATCAACTACAATCTCACTTTAACGCATCAGGGCTACTCCACAAAAAACAATTTGGTTTCACTAAAGGCAGATCAACAACTGACGCCGGAGTAGCACTAGTACAACACATCTATAGTGCGTGGGAGGGATCACAGGATGCTGTTGGTGTATTCTGTGATCTTTCCAAGGCCTTTGACTGTGTGGATCATCAAACCCTTCTGTTCAAACTGCAACACTATGGTATTAAAGACAATGCTTTAAAATTAATGGAATCATATCTTGGAGACAGAGTACTAAAAGTAGATATAAATAGAATTAAGTCTACCGGGACGCATATGAATATTGGTGTCCCCCAAGGCTCTATTCTGGGTCCGTTCCTTTTCTTAGTTTACGTGAATGACCTGCCGTATATGGTGGAGAAAATGACTCAGATTGTACTATTTGCTGATGACACATCCATTATCTTTAAGGTGAAAAGACAACAAGAAATTCTAGACGATGCAAATAGTACGCTCTCTCATGTGTTAAGTTGGTTTAATGTAAACAACCTTTTATTAAACTCGAAGAAGACAAAATGTATCAAATTCTGTTTACCGAATGTGCGGCAGGTGGACACGAGTGTAAGCATAGGAACGGAAAGACTAGACCTCGTTGAAGAAACAATTTTCCTTGGAATCACTATAGACTCGAAACTTCAATGGGGTCCTCATGTAACTAGTCTCTCACGAAGACTTAGCTCAGCTGCTTATGCGGTCAGGCAAATCAGACACATCACAGATGTAGGAACTGCCAGATTGGTTTACTTTAGTTATTTCCATAGTATTATGTCTTACGGAATACTGCTTTGGGGGAGAGCGGCAGATATAAACACAATATTTGTCTTACAAAAAAGGGCCATTCGGGCTATCTATCAACTAGATGCTAGGCAATCACTAAGGGACAAATTCAAAAATATCAATATACTTACTGTTACCTGTCAATACATTTATGAAAATATCATGTATACCAGAAAAAACATAGGTTTATTTAAGACTTTAGGTCATAATCATAGTATTAACACTAGAAATAGAAATAAGATTGCTATGCCCGCGTTCAGACTCAGTAAGGTTGCTCACTCTTTTATGGGAGTATGTGTTAGTTTTTATAATAAAATACCTAATGAAGCAACGGACCTACCAGAAAGGAGGTTCAAAAACTATGTCAAAAACGGCCTATTGAAGAAGTCATATTACAGTGTAAAAGAATATTTAGATGACAAAACTGCATGGTCTTTACCATCTCAGCGCACAGAAATCCAAAGAGGGGCGATGGACTGAGTCAGTACGTCTCTCCTCGGTGTATTTCCTTAGACTTAAGTAGAAATACATAACATTGTATTTTTAAGGCTCTGATATTTTAAAAGAGGTACGGGGGAGGTTTCTTGCCCTTCTTTGCTCCATCCCTAAGCCCACAACTTCCGAACGGGCGGTAGTATACAAAAATATTAATATTATATTGACGTTGACTAAGTAATATGTATGATTTTATGGTCAATAAAATTTTTGAACTGAACTGAACTGAACTGAACATTCGCTTTCTAGGAACCACCCAGCGAAATGATGTGACGGACGTACATCATCACGTGAGGAGCATGAGTACCGCCGAATTATAAAGCGGCAGTTTCGCGAACGCATATCCTGCGAGGCCTCATGACGCACCACAATGGCCGCACTAATAAGGAGTAATTTATGCACCAAAAGAATTCATTTACCGCATTACGTCAACTTAAGTGTTTACATACATCCATTTTGGCAGTGCCATAAAGACCGAATCGTAATAATCCGCAGCATAAAAGGCACCCACATTAATTTATAACAAGCACTAAAACTGCGACGGCTTCAGGCATAAAGTGTAGCATGTCAAGGCGAGAGCTTTCAAACAACTCCTGCAATTTTTATTGACTGATGGCGTAAAGAATGCATGAGGCGTGAACGTGAACAATGGAACTGATGCAGATCTTATCTGGACGGTAAGGTAGAGCAATCGTTAGATAGGGATATTGCTTCTGACATATATTTGTTCTACTCTACAAGATTGTCTGTATTGTGTAGTAAAACATAACAGAGGACAATAGCTTGCAAAAAAAGACATCTCTAGCAAGGAAGTCGTGGAATACCATTTCTTCAGTTCTATTCAGTGTGAACTTCATAACAACGTCAACAACCCAATAAGCAAGCCGGACTTCAGGCATTGTCATGCGTCTCACGCCGCGTGCGCACACCAAGTAGCTGCCGGTTCCGTTACATACAAACAATGACCCCTTCAATTACCTATAGTATCATTGTGCAACAAAACTAATCGAAAGCACCGATAGCGCTGGCTAAATAGACAGACAGGTGTCTTGTAACGGGATTGCTACACAGACCCAGCGAAACGAGGGCGGCGCGACACTGTGATACAACATGCCGTGTGATATGTTGAAGACGTTCTAATTGGCAAGTGATCCGTAAGCCGGTGGCAAGTGACTCTGGCCGGCGACTCCGCGGAGCCGCCGAGGCCTCCACCGCCGCCCACAAACATCGTGCGCGCAACTGGGTCACTGCCGATTCGCGAATCAACCATCATTGTAATCATATTACGAATTGGCTCGAAGCGATAGTGGCGATCATTCGAGAATCGGGGGTCAGCTGTTGACATTGTGCTGTGAACTTGACGCGTGGAATCTGTTTGTGCGTTCGATGTGACTCTAACCTCTGGATACAAGCGGAGCTGATTAGCATCAGCGCTCTAGACCTTCAACTTGGTTTAATAGGATGGGCAAATAACTTCATCGCACCGTCGCATAAAAGATCATTATCCATGCGAGTACAAGGAAAGCGACGTCATTGCATCCGATATGATCGTCCCGTCAGATACAAGATTGGAGATAATACACGATCATATAGTGCGATGTTTGAACGAGTCTCGCGCATGCGCTGGGAACGTAAACATTTGTAATACATACCTAATGTCTATGTGCACGGCACCCATAAATATGCGACGTTCCCTCACGTGTTTGAACTTTGTAGAGATAATCTTTTGACACCCAGCTATTAAACATGGAGGGTGACCTCAAAGCTAATTGATTCTTGTACCAGGAAATACGTAAAGCCCTAAAAAGGAGTACGCATTCATTTATCTGCCTGTCCCGTTCCCGAGCAACCGTGACATTTCCTACATCCAAATCAGTGCAAACTCGATAAAATGCTTATCTTACATGGTCACTCTTGCGGCTCATGAAAAATCGTCGAGTTTTGAGCAATAAGGGCGCGGGCGCAGCGGCCGTGCATCACGTCGAGATTTGAGCAATAAGGGCGCGGGCGCAGCGGCCGTGCATCACGTCGAGTTTTGAGCAATAAGGGCGCGGGCGCAGCGGCCGTGCATCACGTCGAGATTTGAGCAATAAGGGCGCGGGCGCAGCGGCCGTGCATCACGTCGAGATTTGAGCAATAAGGGCGCGGGCGCAGCGGCCGTGCATCACGTCGAGTTTTGAGCAATAAGGGCGCGGGCGCAGCGGCCGTGCATCACGTCGAGATTTGAGCAATAAGGGCGCGGGCGCAGCGGCCGTGCATCACGTCGAGATTTGCGGCTTCGCACTGTGCAATTATCTCGCCTCAAGCGCGTTGCATATTTTAATTTAAATGACGGTAAAATAGCCCGGAACCGAGTGTTCAAGGGTGCACTACAACAATAATTCACGCGCAATGCTTAAGCTTTCAGTTAACACCTTAAAGCCGGCATTATAAGAACTAAAATCCGATCGGTATATCTGCGTAACCCGGGCGTTGAACTTAAAAGGTTGTGACAGCGGTATTACGGTAATTACTTACCTTAATTTGTTTAACACAAAAAATTGTCGTCAACTCGTCGTCACACGTTTAAAAATTACCAACCGAAGATATCAGTCTCAACACGCTTTAAGATTTATTTGCTTCGGAAGCGGGCCCATTAAATTTTTGACGGCTGACAAGACGGTGAGAATCGACATATCTCTTCCATATTTGAGAACAAAACGTAACAGTATAATTTCGGTGCATAGAGTTTACTGGCACAGATGACGTCAGGTTTGCCGGTCCTGTGCACGGGCGTGTAACATTTCACACACACATATTACACCGCGGGCTAAACGCGCGCTCCTAACGGCCGTGTCTGCATATCATTTGCATGAATCTCTCGCCGCCGGTGACGAAGAGCGGTGGAATGCGTGAGGACCTCCGAGGAGACGGTCGTTGACTGCCCAAACAGCATGAGCCCCGCAAACCATACATCTATTTTACAGCGAGAAACAAACGATGCCAACAGTGATTCAGCTACCTACACGCCTTTTGCGGAAGGTCGCATGTTATCACCTTTAAAGCGCCAGCCAAGGATGTCGCCTGCACGTAAATCAAAGCATAAACGAGGAAGTCTTTGCATCGAAGATGACGCCGTCGGGCCGGGCCCACATTCGCATGCGCTAACTTTAATTAAGCATCGCCATAAACGGACGACCTTCGTTCGGAGACAATGTCAAATGAAAAGATCGCAAACAAACGATAAAAGAATCGGACATCATAATTCCAACTGCAACTGTGCAACGCGGCTCCCTGTATTCTCATTCGCACGGAGGTAAAACGAATACATGGAAGTTCAGTGGCACAAGAGCAGTGCGGTTTGCCGACGGCGGCGGCGGTCAGTCAACACGGGACCGGCTCACATTACTAGATACCATCTAGTGAGTACCACCCAAATAGGGATCAGCTGAATGTTCATCGGCTGTCGTCGGGTCAGTCGCTTTAATTGGACCCACCACCGACTCCGTGAGGTCCAAAAATGGCCAGCGCGTGACCATCCGAGCGATGCGGCTGATAGCGCCCATATAGCCGGTGATTTACGCAAGCATTAGACAAAGCCGAACACCTGTACAGTAGGTGATAATTGCAGTGTCCTCCAACCCTGTGTAAACGATTGGCACGTTTAGATAATGATCGTCGCTATTTGCGTATTCAATAGACTCCTTATTGCCTTTTATCTGTCGGAGGAGTGGGTCCGATAAACGACTTGGTCTTTAACGAGTTAACACCTCATTGTGGTGTAAAAGAAACAGGTTTGAAGGCTGTCGTTTACTGTACTTTTCCAGTGGCTCGACGCGAAACCTTCCGTCATTGGCTGAACTTAATATTCGGAAAGCGTACTGGCTTGTCATCGTGATTACTAAGTCGATGTGTTGCACCTATGAGGGTGCCATGACGTGTTTATGATTTCTATGGTGCTAACTTATTTGAAGTGAACAATCCTCTTGTTGTTGTCGTGACGCTCTTTAATCTTATTTTCATTACATGTTATTGTTTAATTTTAAATTGTTTTTAGGAATAAGTGACTTATCTCTTGTACAATATCAAACAGTAAGCAAATAGCATGAATTTACACGTGTAAACAACGCAACAACGCCACATGTGAGAGACAAACATTTGCAAATCATATGCAGTACAACAAGAATTACCAGGCTTTATCGCAAAGAATCTTAACACCTGTCGGTCTTTACACTACCCGAGGTTAGCTATGTAGCTAACCCATGAGATATTAACAAATAACTATGGTCGATTAGAAAAAGCAAAACCTATTCAAATATTACGTCATATCGACCGACAGTATTGAAGGCAACAGATGAAATAAAACCACAGGAAATACATGTGGACTAATCAAAATAGTTGCAAGAAAGCAATGGACAAGATTTTTATAACGATCATTGTTATGTGTTGTCTCGTAGTGAATGCAGGCTAGACTAGAGCAAACTAATATAGCAAGACAATTTCATGGAGCGTCTCTTCTCTACACGTAATACCGCAAGACGATAAATATAACGACACTAAGATTCCGCAGAGAAACCTCTAGTAGAGCTTCAAGCTATTTCGCAAATGCATTTTCCCTTTCGTTAGGCGAGAAAGTAGGAAATCAGTGTTCCTGTTTATTTACCTAATAAGTATAGTTGAAATATTCGATGTGCTGTAAATGTTTCATTACAGCGAGCCTCATTTGAATCTGAGTTCCGGGATCGATGCCATCAGACACTAAACAGAGAGATCTATGCGCCCTTTGAATTTTACAAATTACAGCAGCAGCAAGCAGGCATTTATCATGTTATGATTGATCGATAAATGTAGATTGTAGAGCGTTAAACCTTTTTCCATACGAGGAGGCAAAGGCGCTTAGCCAGTTAACTAACTAAGCAGATATGATGGTTCCCTCACGATGTTAGTACGAAATTCAAATGATGGATTAAATACACGAGGAGTATCCAGTAATCAGTCAGTATCGTGTGATGTTCCACGCGACTGCGCCCGCGTCGTCGACACGGCTCCTGCGCCCCCTAATAGCTCGCTCCAGAAACATTGCCCTCTACGCTCTCCTGGACAGACAATTGTTCAAACCACTTAGTTAGATGATGCGTTCAGGTCGGATGGTTTTATGAATAGAGACTAATGAATACTGGAAAAGTTATGAGATTAGATCGTGATAAGTCTGGGATCTATAGGGTCAAAGGGTTAACCTTGAATGTCCATTGCCAACATGAAATGAGAGGGACAAGTGAACTCAATCTTCGTCTATGTTTTACTAAATAATCCCGACATCGCAGCAAACCATCGCCTTTTCCGAAACAACGTGTTGCTTTTGCCATATAATATTTACATCATGAATATAAACCATAACCAACGTCCTCCGAGAAAGGAGCAGAATGAAAAAGGAAAGTGCAGGGCAGGTGCGCGGGCGCACGTCCCGAGGTGAGCACTTCCAGACCGAGCGGTGGAATGCGACTATTATTAGAGGAGGCGGCGCCAGGCGCGGCGGCCTCGCCAGCCACAGGGTGCAGCGCAATTTTTGCATAGCTGAAGTTTAAGTTGTCGATTAAAAGGCTCTAGTTTGGACATGCTATGCGGATTGTAAGGAGAAGCTATTCGCGAGCGTGCTGTTCATGTCCCAAGAAGTTGACCATCACTTCTGAACTTTGAACTTCATGATAATATGAGAATGAAATGTTGAACTAACAACATATTGAAGAATTAGGTATACCAACAAAAAAATACTCCTACTTTTTATTGGATTTTATGAAATTTAGGCCTTTTTTAAGAAAGTAATTTAAATATTTCGGGTAATAGATGTCTGATTATTATTTAAATCCTACCTATCGTTATGTAGAATGGCTGTTTCGGAAAGTATACTCGAGTCTCGGAACGAATCAGTTTGCTTGTGTTCTGTTCTGTGTTTTTTGCAATGACATTGGTAAAGCCTGTCATAACAATAGATGAATATTTCATAAACAAACTTTCAGGAAACGTAATTTTAATTGCAAAACTGATATTATCAATTAGTGGCATGGAGAAAATCATTACATTTGTATTATGAATCGTCCGCTATCAAGGGGTTACAAGATTTACATGAGAAATCATCAAAGCACTGATAAAATCATTGTACCCGTAAGTAATAGGTGTGTTATTAATAGATTTTCGTGTTTTTAATGTAATTTGGGAGACCATAACTTGGGATAAGATAGGATTGGGTTTATCCCACATTATTTTGGTACAGGAATGTCTCTATACGTTCAAAGTAGCATAATTACAACTATTCATATTTTACATATCCGTTCAAGAAATGTCTATAGTAATGGGAAACATTGACTATCGATATATTTTTTGACAACTAATAATGCTTACTTATTTGATGGTTTTAGCTGTATTTATGAACCTAACCTTTATTTTTAGATTTCCTCGTGAAAAATATTATCAAATGCATGGCTGGACGTCAAAAACAAATGGGAATATGCTGAAAACATTTCACCGCTGAAAAGAAATCCCAGATAAATCCATATGGCTATACCGACAATAATTCTTACTCCTTTTTTACTTGAGACAAATGCCATGGTAGACATTTCTACATCAAAATTACAATCTTGTGATATATTTAATCTGAGAAAGTGCAGTCGCAATCACGCATTTCCATTACTTACTTTTTAGTATTACCATTATCTATATCAATTAATGGTGTGATTGGGAAATTGATTGTATGGGTTAAGGTTAAGTGTCTTAGTAAAAAGTTATAGAATTTGTGTGTGAAATAAGAATATTAAACTTTTTTTACATCATCCGAGCTCAGAAAAGAGGTTTTGCAGCTGTCAAAACAGTCCTTGAAAGTTCGCGTTTCCGAAGCCGGGCAATGAAAACTAGAAATCGTTCCATTTTTAAACATATTACACACCCATAGGTTTAAATGGTTCATGTCATGTCATGACATGACGAAGAACCTACGGTTCATGACATGTCATGACATGACGAAGAACCTACCATAGACTACCACACATGCTTGACAGTGTGGCGATACGTACGACTCAGTTTTTTTTCATAAATTGTTAGGGAAACCGCGTTTAGCCGTTTTTTAACTAGACGTGCGCAAATCCTGTCCGGAATCTTTCCATACTCCGGCGATCGTTGCATACTCCGACGATCGTTCCATACTCCGACCCATGTCCGGGAGTTAAAAAAAAAATCATAACTTATTGATTTTTCAATTTTTAGAAAAAATGAAAATAAAATATGTACGTACATTTCATGTATTCAATAAAATAAAAATATTAAAATCGCAAAAAATAATAAAAAAATCGTGGCTTTTTTAAATTTTCTCCAAAAGTATTTAACTTTTCAAATATTTTTTTTTAAAATTATCCAAATAGAATTCAATACGCGTGTTTTGACACCCAAAATTTTCCCGTAGTCCAATAACTTACAACTATAATTGACGATTATGTATTCAAATCTGATAAGTATATACGTAAATTCGACTAAGTGTTGTGAGTTTTTGGGTTATGTATATGTTTATGGTTCTGCGGTCCTGCCCCGGCACCGGTTACGCACACGAGACGATTTTGCTTGACCTCGACGTCAGTAAACTCTCAACGGCTTTTTCGATATAAAATCAGCCATTTATATCTTTTCTCCACCCTAATACTCCCACATCCCCACGTGTCCCGAATGCTTGAAATGGCGATTATTAAAAATATAACTCTAAAACTACTGATTTCCGACGGTTCCCGTATTTTGATATCGTCTATAAATACACTAATCTACATTTAAAAACCATCATGCATAACTGCATAAGCATCTGCGACCGCAGTCGTTCTAAGTCTTTCCGTTTAATTTACCTCGCTCGAATGATGTAAAGTATTATGCTTACCTCGGGGTGCAAGTAGCTATTTCACCCTCGAACTATATTCGCCCTCACTCGCTTCGCTCGCTCTGGCATCTAAATATCTCGGGTAGGCTCGATCCTTAGCGCCCTTTGCGAGCTGCGTTCGCACGGGCTCCAAATTGGACCTTCGCCCGAAATAGCTCTCTTTCACAAAAACAACCTTGTGTAACAAACTACTATTTCCTGGCCGGCACTTTTACTTTTAGTCCATCAATGTATGGACCGTGAATGATCTCCTTTAAAAAATATTATGCTTGTAACACCGTATATGTCACCGGATATACGTATATGTTACCGGCAAAAAATAAATCTGTCATTCTACAGTGTTACTGGTCAGTTGCATCCTACAGAATGACGGTTTTCATACTTTGACGGTGACCTAAAGATCAATTTCACGATGGCCAAGATAATATAAACAGCAGTGTGGCCGCTATAGAAAAACACTCGTCCAAATTAGACTAGCCAGACTCTACCTGTCTTCGATGATATCGAAGTAAGCACTGTCTTATAATTTTATCGATAGCCGCAACATCGATACTCACCCCATCGCAGGCTATCATCCTCCGTACAGGACAGCGGACAGCCAACTTAACGGCGAAAAGAAATTGCCAAACTACGTCATAGAGGTCAAATGAAAAATATTCTGTTTTTTACAGAAATTTGCTAAATCCTGCAATATTTTTTGATTCAAATAACTCTATTCAATTCAGAATGCAATAATCTCGAAATGGTTTTCCCTTGAAATTAGTTTCCATGGTCCATTATCCTAATTGCCAAAATTTGTATTGGATTTACCCAAAAACCTATCGGGGTATTAGACATTACCCAGCCCTTTAGCGTTCCCTCGCCGGAATCTCAGTAAGTACTAGGAGATCAGAGCACGGGTGAAGCTGGTTCGTCAGCAGCACGCTCGCTCGGATATCAGCCGGTGCATCTTATACGTGCACATCACGAGGGCAGCCGGCGCCGGCGCGACGCAGCCTCGGACCATTGTTAGTGAATAGCTCGCAACCATGTGTATGCTAATGCTAAAACATTGTCTTTTTCTCCATCCGATTAGGGGCGCTTGAACCTAGGACTTTCGAGCATTCCGAGTTCCAGGTATTCGAGTTTGCGAGCTGTCGTGTTATGCGGTCGTTAACACGATCGTAATCGTCTCGCTAGCGACACTCGTATAATTCACGTGGAAGTGGATAAATCTGGCGCGCGGACCGTTAAAGAGGCAATTGAGTGTGCCCGAAATGGAGGAGGTGGTAATTTGTACCGAGCGAATGTGAGATCGTATGTGGACGGAGAGCGGTCACGTCCGTTGGCGCACGAGCGGCGCTGTCGCCACCGCGATACGCGACTGTTACTCAACAGTTTCATTGAGCCAGTCCGGAACCCGCTCTAGACAAACAATTCCACGAATTAAGGAATTTACTACGCGTAATCCAAAGATTCATGGCGAAGTATACCAGAAAGATAGTACAGGAAGGGATCGTATCAATTGCGAATGTTGGTAACTAATATGAAGTGAACGTACGAAATTGAGGACAGCATAAAAATATCAATCCACAATGAAGCAATAACAAAACAATCCAATGAAATACACAACTGCAACAGTAATCAATAGCAATCCCATAAAGTAATACACCGAGTTAGATAACGGCTTTCGATAAACAGTATCGGACAGAAAAGACAAAGATAATAGGACTAGCATTCATCTACCACCTTGTTTATTATGCAACGTGTTGTGGTTAGGATAAAACAAAAGCAATTGCTACGCATATTAAGATATCATCTTTATCCCATGTCAAAAGTTCTCTCGTCATATGAAAAAGTACAAAGTAATCATTTGTATCGTCATAGATCAACGACCTGAGAAAGTGGTCACACAGGGTTTGCCAAAACATTACTCGTTCGTAATATCGACCAGTCGTACGTTCATGAATAGATATTAGACAGACACAAAACATCCGTAGACTTACAGGGTGATGCTGTTAGAGAGTTACCAAACACCATTCCTTTTCAACCAGTAAAAGTAAATAACCTTTGATTTAATCTTTTGAAGAAAGATATTGCATTGAAGTTCTTGGAAGTAGTAGGTTCTGATCCTATTGTTGAAACCTGGCACAAACGTTGAGAATAACATTGGAAATCAAATGAGAGTAGACCTACTTGCAGAGCAATGGCACTGCGTCCTCTGTACTTGAATGGTAATAGTGCAGGTAATTTATTTAAATTCACCACAGACGCCACGACAGTAGGCGCCTGTGCCAATTAAGCGAGGCAATCGATCATAAGATAAAGGCGTTGATTCTAAGACATTATCGAGCTCAGTGAATGGTGAACAGTATGATAGCATGCAAATGTGTCAGGGAGACCCAACTTGACATGCACCGCATTTCACCGATCTCTGTGAACAAACTTTCTGTTGGTATTCTAGAGGTATTATGTGTATTCTCGGAATGAATATTCTTTACGGCTTTTGTAGGATCAATCATAGTGGATCATGTTTTCCAAATGTTACCAAATTAGGTTTTAGTTAAACAATTCCTAGGAGCCGTCATAAGTGAAAAAGTTTAAGCCAAGTTTATTCTAGATATCTTCCAATAGCTGGAACTCAAAAGCATTCACGCAAAATAATTGTCTAACTGTATTGCTGCAAGGACGCTTTTCTGGTTACCACAATAAATGTTGTTAATTTTTTTGCACTAAGCGTTGTTTCTAAAGGTACGAGTTGGATCCCGGCAGCAGGCAGCAGCAGCCGACAGCAAGCAGCCGACAGCAATACTGGTTTCTATACATTTCTATGAAATACCCTACAAACCCGGCAGCCGACTGCATGCTGCCCGACAGCAGACCAGCAGTGCCCGACATTAGTGCTCTCTCTCTCTCTCCCGCTCCCGCGTCGGCTGTTGATGTCGCAGTTGCTGTCGGCAGTCGGGTTCCAAATCATAACCTCGGCAGCATGTCGCCGCGTCATGCTGCCGGGTGCTGCTGCTGTCGGCTGTTGCTGCCTGCTGCCGGGTTCCAACTCGTACCTTTATTAGTCATATTTTTTGTATAGAATAAATAATTACCTTCTTCATACTGAAATGTATCTATAGTATGAGACAATTACATACTATAAAAATATGCTTCATGGTACTCTATGTAAGTGCAACCTATTATTATTGGGTAACGTTCGCACGAGATGTCGATGAGAAAATTGTGTTCGGCGGAGTAAAATTAAACACTGCTCTGGGATAGTCTACAATATTACGTAACTTGGTACGGCAAAAAACTCCTTTGTAACCAGTTTGTCTTGCACGATATGTCAGTTAAGACATTATCTGTAAAGTTTTACAAGAGAACAGAAAAATGTTTCATTTGACAAACTCGTCCTTAGGCTATGTCGGTGCATTTTAAAAACATTATGTTTAAAAATTTAATTAGAATAGCAATACCAATAGTAATGAAAAGAACACTAGTAACATGTCAGCTTTCTAAACATTGATCACTCCGCCACATCGTCGAAATCGCTTCCATTTCGCCTCTGCGCTTGCGCATAATGTGTCTTGCGCAACTGAGCAACATGAATATGTATCTCCTTTTGACAAACGATAATAGACACCTGTCATCAAAACTTCTTTTGGGTTCCAAAGATTTAGTATTCTCTGAAGACTGGTCGAAAAATATTCATGCAACTTTAAGCAGCATTTTAAATTCCAACCCGACAAAGTAAACTATCTCGTGCGTGGAACTAGAAGATCTACCGACATCACTGAAACACCTAATACAAATACAGTCATGCCCTCAATTTCCGCATTTTCTACAATATATTTGCAGTGAGTAAAGCAGAGCAATTTTGCAATACTGGAGAATAATATCAACACTCAAGTCACAATTGCATACTCGTGTACTGTAGCCGGTACTTACCAGTCTTTAGTAGGCTAATAGGGGAGGATAGCTTTTCAATCTTAATGCATCCTGTCGTACCAGCGGCTTCGGTAAGAGAGCAGGCGTTTTCTAAACTTCTCCGCGAGTGCGGGTGCGTCGGATAGTGTCAATGTCAGCGAAAGTCTCTTACACGCACGCACATACAATTTTCTAATCTTCGCTTCCGATGTAAACATTGTACCCCCTATAATTATTGATTCATAATACATGCCAATTTGCGGTAAGGTGTGCACCATCGGAAATGTTATGAGTGAATGTTTATCCCAGGCTGAAGCTAGAGGGACTATACTACGCTATTTTCTTGAGTACTGGTAAGACTGCACAAGTTAAGCAGCAAAATTCTCAATATTTTTCCAGTCACGGTTTGTTCTATTTCTAAGGAGTTATAATACTCTTACAATCTCGTGCATGGTGTGCTAGCTATGTTAAATTGCTTTCAACAAAGTTAACTACCCGTAATAGGCTAATTAGACTGATAACAAATCCACGCAATAAACTTGTCATTAGCGCTAATAAGTTAAGCCAAATGATGCAACTTGTTCTGTTAATGGACAATTCACAGATAAACGTTACCTAATGGACACTTAGCTGACAGATTAATCTTGAGCTGACAATTCTGACAAGGTGTGTCCCATTTGTTACGAGTATGTAAATCTGTTTCTTTTTGCCACGCCTAATCGCATTGTTGTCCTTTCAACAATGTTTAGCAAACCTCTCCACCATATCCTTACAGACATGTATTCCAAGTTAAGATAATCTAGTATATGTCGCAAATATCTTGCTAATTAGCATGTCATCTATTTCACCTATTTTAGCGTCACAGGTCTTATCTTCGGTTATGGCTATGGGCATTTTGGCATCAATTCTGGGTAGCAATATCCATCCTCCCTTCCTCTATTACGTTTTTGACTCCACCAGTGGCAGACACTAACAGTAGTCCAGTTGAGTCAAATTCCAGTTTTGAATCAGCGCTTTCCTGTTTTCTGCCATCGTCAGCTGGTTCTGAATGGGTTTGACGATTTCCAAACTACGTCGACCTTTCCAAATTCGTTAAGCCAAAACCAACTTTGAGTTTACAGATTTAAGGACCATTTATTAAAATGAGTCGAAAGCTTGCTTTTATTGTATCATTCAGAACGTTCCGGTCCTTATCGGGAAAGTTTTGATTTTGAGACAGACGTGAGAAATAGTCGTTTTCGGTCTGAGTTCGAATTGTAAATAAACAGTGGTTACGAAACCTAAGGTCAAGGATCACCTTTCCAATGGTGAAATGTTAGCTAAGAATAATAATTTGATGACGGTGACTGACCACAGCAATTTCTTCCTTAATTCTTTACTAACATCGTAAAATTCATAAGACTTTATGTTAAACGTTAGCCCATTCTAGAGGAGTTTAATTTCAAATTGTTCGTTTCCACAACTCGGCAATACAAATTGCAAAACTATATATCATTTCGCGGTCAAAGATATTGCATATTGTTATTGCAAGCAACGAAACATTGACGTGCCTATGGTCTCATGACCACCACCATTGTAGAGACAAAGGGGGTGAACGGCCGCGATATAGGCACAGCCGAACAAACAAAACTAAGTATGAGTGTAGAGAAAGAAAATCGTGTCCGCATGTCGTGATAACACAAAACCTGTATAAAATACACTGTGGAAGTCAGATAGGAACTAGGAATGATCCCGAACACAGCAATGTCAGATCGGGCGGCCATTGGATTAGATCGACGCAGATAGCGCCGCATTCGCACATAACTTATGTCCCGTCGATGCGCAAGCGCCGATACGGGCCGCAGCCGTAATAAAGTCGCTATCGGGCAGACATTAATGTTCTTTCGAAAGTTGAGAACTATTTCTAAAACGTTTTGTAGGGAATTGTCTATCAGATTGTATCTAGGACGCTGTATCCTTCAGACTTGGATCTGGTGGTGGGCAGGAGAGCGTTTCCTTATGGAAAGCGTCGCGGTTACAAATGGTTCAAATATATCTGTGAGATCATTTGAGGAACTAGAATAGAGAGTACTTAATATTCGAGAAGAGAACGAGCAAGTAGCAAAATTAACTACGAAACCAAACCAGTGTCGAGGGCTGTCTGATCCTTCATAATTATTACTTTAATCCCTTAATAAATCCCTAAATTTCACAATGTATTGCGTAAAGTGCAGACAGAATTATCACCAAGTAAGCAAAGCAGGGCGCCACTTGCCAATAATTTTATTAGGTGCGAGAAACGTCGCTTTCCTTAGTACTTAAATGAAAGTTGTCAGTAAATGCCATTTCACAGATAATATAGGTAGTTTGCTCTAATTTCAATGGAGCCGGTTTCAACATTTGCCTTCTCCTGACAACACGAATCTATAATATTTATATTTCAATACGTTTCTGTGTTTCTTCTCATCCTGGTTAGAACTCATGGTGGAAATAAAAAGTCAATGAATTTGACCAGATCGTCGTAACGTCATGCGCAGTGTTGGACTTTCGACATTTGACTACGCTAAATCCCATCTAATACGAACGACGTGGCCAAGAAACGCTCCGGGATTACACGACCTTGCATGCCTAACTTGATACACAGATTAATAATGCTTGATATTCGGATCTCTACTTATCTCCTACAACTTGACACGCGTACACTAGCGAGGTAGTCCGAGCGTAACCGAGCGCTCACGAACTAATAAATCCCGAGCTAAGTAGGCATGTAGGTCGGCGCCGGCGAAGCCTGGACACCCACTTGTCTTGAGGAGGTGGCTCGTTGTATGGTTATGAGGATAAATTTATTGGCCTGATGTACATTGGGAGTGAAGGTAAGACTTTTTAGAAATTCTGTTCTGATTAGATTGTTGATTTCATAAACATCATCGTCTCGTCCTATTACCCCTTAGCAGTGGTATAGGGCTCTTAGTTTAGTACAAATTACAAATAGTTAAAATCGTTGATTTTGTGTCTGTTAAACATACGGACAATAACAACAACAATATGTGTACATGAGGAGGCCTATACACAACAGTGGGTTCCCTGACTGGCTGAGGATGATGATGAAATGTATGCAAGAAACTGTTTTAACAGTGGAAACAGTTTAAATAATGCAACGGGGCTCAATAAAAGACAAGACAAAGACAAGTCAAATAATTATGAGAAAGGTTAGCAGGTCGAGAAGTAATTAAATGTACTACATGGCATTTTCAATACAAATGACTCCCGCGCGTTCCGTGTGGTTTCAAACAGTGACTATTTGTCGTTTTAAACACCCATTAGGGTTAAAGATAGTTAGACAAGATATAGAATTATGTAATTGACATACATAGAACAAGTGTCCTGATAAAGTTGTCTTTGGAATTTTACACTAATTCATAGGTATTATTCAGTTTGGTGATTTCTCCTTGTTATTCAATATTTCATTACGTATGCATTTTAAGGTGCCTAATGAAGCAACTTTGTAAATATTCGAAGAATTCAATTTGAAAAAAATTAAATCTTCGGTACCTAATTGTATTTTATATGTACGACCTATTTTAAAACTTTACTTATTTTTTCCAGTATAAAGACGTACCTAAAGCGTCTCTTCTCACGAATGTCTTCTATCTTTAGACCACTCCCAAGAGGCTGAATGATCTACTTCCACTACACCTCCATCCAACTCTGTCCCAACCGTGATACATTGCCAGCACAATCAAACACGCACCCTAATTCATCATAGATAGTATCGATATTACCTTGACACTAGACAAGTCTAATTATGCTGCGGTTAATTTATTCGATTAGCCCTAAAGTAATTACTGTACGACGTTATAAATGATCAGTTCAATTAAGTATTGACGCTAATTCAGGTCAAATTATTTATCAGTGTAAACATGCCATGGAGTCTAGTTGATTTTCTGGTCCACTGCTTACTGGATATTGTAGTTGTTTTGATTTTGTAGAAACCTTTGCGCAGTGGACATGCAGTTCGGTCCTCCAACGTTCTGCTTGCACTCGGGTTTAAGGGACATTGCCTATTTTTGTATGGAAGTTGGACCAAGTGCTGCCTACAATGTCTTTCTAATTGTAATTTAAGAGTAATTAAAAAAATATGTAATTTTGTTTACATGGATCATAGTCACCAGGCTGTATCTCATTACCGTGATAGTTAGACAGTTGAAATTTTCACAGATGATGTATTTTCTGTTGCCGCTATAACAATAAAAAATACTAATAATTGAAACAAAAAGTAAACTTTAGAAAAAACCGACTTCCACAAACCCTATTTGATTAGGTTGAGTAATACAAACTGTTACCCCTTATCCCCCCCCCCCTTGGGGACTTAATTTTGTTAAATCCCATCTCAGTGCTACCCCACGCTACTAAGGAACCTCTATACAAAGTTTCATGACTCTAGGTCCACCGGTTTAGGCTATGCGTTGCCTGCCCGTCAGCCACGCCTTGTATTTGTACCTGGTATTGAGCAGTTCTGGTTTCCATATGTGGTCTTCATCAGCAGTTCCGCATCACAATATTATGCTTACCATGTGCATTTGCACGAGTTATTATGAAAAACACAAAAATCACTATAGGTCTACCTACAATATTTGAAGAGTTCCCTCGATTTCTCCAGGATCCCATCATCAGATCTTGACCTGGTGTCAATGGGACCAATGGGAAGGTAAACCCTTTCAAACAAAATAATAATTTTCCAAATCGGTCCATCCGTCTAGGCGCTATCGGGGCACATACATAAAAATAAAAAAAAAAACAAATATCCGGACGAATTGTAAACCTCCTCCTTTAGGAAGTCTGTTAAAAAGACAGAATAAAGTAAATATTTAAGGCTCCCATACAACAGACATGTTTTTTTTTTCCGTACGGAACCCTTCGTGCGCGAGTCCGACTCGCACTTGGCCGGTTTTTGTTTCCACGGGGAAATTCCTAAAACTTGCATACAAAATGGAAGCAATATAATATTTGCAAGAGACTTAACTGCATGTCAAATATGTATAGTTATTAACAAATACGTACAAATATTCGGCATACCAGGCCAGGGACAGTTCGCAATTTGCAAACATTCTAATGAGAATTCATATGAAAACATAAAAAATGTTAATAAGGATGTCTTTATACTATTTGAGTGTAAATACTAGAGACAGACAGAGATAGGTATGTCGATTAGCAATTAGGTTAGATAATAACGGTAGACTAGGTGCAAAATTGGTACATAGTTACGCATTATGATATCACGGAGCGAGGTGGACTCTGAATCTGTTTGTTCTGCTCGCAACTTCTCCCAAGGGGAGTCTTACCTGTAAGAAGAGAGAAATAATACTTTAAATAAATGCCGATATACGAGTGTTAAAGTTTCTGGGATAATTTAAACTTTGAGGTAATTTATAATCTTGATGTCTTCTCTTTTAATTTAACCGTAATATACCAAACCATATCGACTTACTGTTATTGCAATGACGTTAAAGCCTAATGGGTACAAATTCGACGAGAAAGCTGAGTCATGGAAAGCCCTGAATTTATAATCAGTATTTACAATTTATACCACTGTGTAATACTGTTTTTTATCGTCTAGACTAGCAAAGACAAGTAAGGTCGATGAGTGCAACACCTACATATTCCAATTATGCCACACAATACATGTAGCATACAATATCCTGGTGTACTGAGTGTGTAACACAGAACGTAATACATTCAGTAAGCTCTTTGTTTCTCAAAATGACGACCATGCGGGCCATAGGCGGGCGCAGATTAAGAACTTCAATAACTAACCCGTTCAATACTTTACTTTGCAGATACAAGTTGAAGCTGTCAGAAATAGGTACTTCGATTCGCTGAATATAATACGTGTTATGCTAGCAATCGTCAAGTGATGATGATAATAATTATTTTCTCTTTATGAATCCAGGTGAAGCTACCAGGAATTCAGACAAATTGCCATCAGTAGCTTAGCTATGATTCGTAGTCAATGATTTGGTAGTAACATCTGTATCTGAGACAAGGACCAATCAGCAAGGGGGTGGTCTGTCGACCCGCTAGGCAGGCAATCATGTTCTATCTAATAAATATTATTAAGACTGATGAAACAGATGGCCGAGGAGATTATGAATTGACTGACTCGCTACAAATATAATATGGGTTACCTAGAAACATTTTAGGTACCCTTTTAAAGAAGTGCATTCAGAGTTATAAACTTTTAACATATTATTTTGGAGACAAGCATTTCTAAGCCACAGACCTACGCAAAAGTATTGTAGAAGCCAGAAACAAAGAAGGCATGTAGTATTAATGCAACATACAACTATAATCATTATTATGGTCACAAGTAATCGTAACAAACATAAAGACGTTTCAATAACTCATTATTTATTACCAGCTCGAGGCAACCCGAATACAATAGCTCAAATTGACAATCTAGAGCCAAATATGTTACGACATGCACCGGAGGAGCCAAATGGGCCGCTGATCGATTCTGTCCGATTCGATTCGGCACATATCTCGATCGATGTTTGCACAACAACGATGTAGGTTAATGCCGGTCAAGGACTCGGATTCCATTGTGTTGACGGAGCGGTTGTGGCCAGTTCCTGACGGTTCTCACTCATATTGTCCCTTCATTGTGTTGTCAATTAGCTACTTAGAAGTTCACGGCTGAATTTCGGTGCCCACAATGGCCAGAGGTACTGCAATATTCGATAGATTGATTGGAATGCGATAACACAAATGGAAAATGCCTTGGAGCTAGTTGACTTCTAATAAATAGGTCAACCTTTTGGATATTATTATGTTTGGGGGTGTATGAATTTCGTTCAGATGTGACATGAACGTTTGCGAAACCACCCGTGGCATATTCCGCAAGCGATCCAACTACGATCGATCTAAAGGTGAGGACTATCATGTTGTTCAAAATAAATAAATCGGTTACCAAAGCGCT
Organism: Argyresthia albistria; assembly: GCA_963457715.1. Classification (NCBI taxonomy): domain Eukaryota; kingdom Metazoa; phylum Arthropoda; class Insecta; order Lepidoptera; family Argyresthiidae; genus Argyresthia; species Argyresthia albistria. The sequence goes on along the minus strand of OY735257.1, from coordinate 10,874,719 downwards.
AATAGCACGATCCCTATTAACTTTATCGATTCCATTTATCTCCGATGCAGTTTACTGACAGCGATATATTTGCGAGTATGAAACCGCACGTTTCGACATATGACAAGACTCGATTGATACGATATCGTATCGAATTAATTAGGACATAGGTTTCAATTTATCGTTGTTGGTGTGGGCGATACCAGAATATATGAAATTGTTTTGTAATATGACTTAATTTGATTGAATTTTCTTGTTTGTGCGTAGTTTTCGTTATCAGTTCTATATTAATCGTGCAGGTCTTTCTATACAAGTTAGTAGACCCGGGATGTTAGGTGCCCTCTTATCTGTAAATACAGGCTGTGACTAGAACTGGCCTCAAACAGTCATACACCCACATGATTGAGCACCTCAACTTGACCTTGCAACTTTCGTGTGGCAGTCGCCTCTTATCTCAATCGAGGCGTTAGATTGCACAATAGTTGAAGCGCATATAATATCTCGTGCGCAAGAGTGGGTCCGGGCAGCGAGCGTGACTGAGCCTCACTTCTCGTGACCTGGACTGCGAGGTTTCAATCTGATGTATTTTCACGTAGACTTCTTCTCAACGGTTTCGCAAGCCAATAAAGCAAGATGGTTTAATCGTCGATAATTACTATAGCGAATTGTTCTGATTGTGGTGAAAATGAATTTTCAAATTAATTAACAAAATATTGATTCAAGATTATGACGAATAGATAATGTACCAAAATTCGACGTTGATTGGGATGGATTTAATGAGCAGTCGAACCCTGACACAATTCGTGCAGTCAATGCGGTAGCAACAATATCGGTCGTTAGAACAAAACGCAGATTTGGCGTGCGCCGGCGCCGCCGCCGCCGATGCGTGCTAACTTCAAGTGCAACCGCAAACCTTGAACAGACTCTAGTCCACAACATACTTGCGTTGTACCGGTATTGACATCCGGCGCGATTTATACAAAGGGTCCTTAGTTCAAGTACTGGTACTGAGATCCTCGTTACAGTGGTTAGTGGATGGGGAAGGAGTGAGCGTTTAATAGCGATTATTGAGCATAGGACATCGCGTCAAGCTGCAGTGTAAACGTTCGAAGCTCTGTTCCAGGTAGTCAGAAGGCATAAAGATCCACAACCAGCCTGAAAACAAACAAGACAAGACAATGGCCATTGCAAAAACTTACGATGAACAAAACTGCATTTAGATTGCACAGATTTGTCTCCACTCGCTGGACATGTCGCCACGTTAATTGCTTTTGTTTAAATGCCCGGGCAATTTTGCATTTAAACAAAAGGACGCAGCCTTAAGCAGGCATTTACTTGTACGTTAATACTGATGACAAAGTAACATGTTAAAAGTAAAGAACGAGGTAGGTAGGAGCCGGCAACACGACACTGCGTTTCCGCAATTAAACCCCTGCGCCGGCGCCGGCGAAGAAGCACCACGTTTCTTATGAAAGGTTAACGAGCGACATTAAGTGCATTTTTACGTCTACACAAACGGCAAAAAGGTTGATGGGAAGTGAGAACTAAATGTCTTCGGAGCAAAGGGAAGATGACTGTTGTCATAATAAATAATCATTATCGCATACTACCAGTAACTGCTTCTCAAGATTCGCAGAGACAGTTCAACCGATTATCATAGTTTAAAGGAAACGCGGCAGACAATCCGGCGTATATAATTGCGTTCGGTTTGATTGAGTTCGTGTGTCGAGAAAGGGCGGTTGGAACTGTAGATCGTCCGCGATTTGTAGGCCATATCAGCCGGGCAGCTGCAGCGCCATTAAACTTTGAAATAAATCGTAGCGTTTAGTGGCGCGCCATGCGTGTCTCACATGCTCTATAGAGCGATATCTCCAGGGCAACGGATCGCAGTCCGCCGCTGTCTGATGCCTTCGAGACAGACAATCGGGTGTACCGTAAGGGGGCCCGGTTACGTCGCGAATAAATCGCACGCATGCGCCGGACGGTCGACAACCGACGGATTAACGGTGCAGGCCCGAATTCGGTCACACAAGAGCGCTAATTGTCAACAGCTGGAGCCAGAAACTACTGGCAAAGTCGATGCCATCACAAGAATGCCGTCCCCACAACTCGCGGAATACACGATGAGCGAAAACTCACACAAAAACTCGCATCGTTGCAGCGGTACCGGACTCGTTTATTTTGCTTCTTGTTATGTTGTCAGTCCATAGTATAATGTAACCATTAGGGTCTACAAACAGCTCAATATTATGTAAAGCGTAAACCTAAGTCGGATTAACCGTAACTGCGGGAACTAACGGTGTGTCATTTCATTTCACATAACCACATGAGTTGGTGGCTCTTGCTTAGTTGCCGTGAGAACAGGCAACTGTCAAAGAGGCAAAGAGTTTTAAGTACCGTTGTGGGCGTCTTATCCGCTTAACCAAGTTAGCACGTAGTCTTTGAATGGAGTTAGATAGATAAGTTTGGTGTTGTTAGTTGCAGCTTTGTTAGACTCAAGAGGATTTGAGCAATCAGGAAGGGTCCGAGTCAGACGCGGGTGTGTTGAGAGTTTCGCAAACAGAATTATGCTAAGGAGGATAACCAGCAAGACAAATAGAAATTGTCATGAGAGCTTGCGAAAAACATACAGGTGTGGCCATGTTTCTTGCAATTGCAGCACTATCGCATAGATTAATTATAGGATCGTAACGTATCGATATTTTATCATAAACTTCTTCGAAACGGGTCAACCCGGTGATTACTCATAATTATAATAGGTAGTATCAACGCTTGTATTATTATCTGAATTAATCGTAAGACAAAAGTGATTTCTGCAATGAATTCTTTAACATTTATTTTAATAAGCGGGTGCATGCATATTATTGCATACTGAGTGAGGTGCGCGAAACATGAAACCACGCATGGATTCCATCCGCATATCACTTGTGTCATACGATGTCGAGGAGCGTTATTAAGGGATTCGTAATGCAATTCTTTTTATAATTTACTTACTTTGCCTGAAGATGAACGGATAATAACATAAATTTCATGCAAATTGTTCGACCACCCGCGGTGCGGCATTTTTGGCTATTTTATTAATCGATGGACTATTATGAATCAATTTGTCATCGCGACGGCGTGAAAACGCTTTAAGCTGTTGTTCTCCTCGTAAACAATGGCCGTTGGGTTAATTCTTCCGGCTCGAGCGCAAATTAATTGTAGAGTCGAGCGACGGCGCCGGCGCAGCGAGCAAACAATCCGAGATACTCGTACCTCGTACTTCACCCCGAGCCATTTTCGTATGAAATAAATGAAGCAGTACGTATTCTTACTCTGTAAGTCGTTGGGCGTTGACTAAAGGTAAACGGTTTCATTGTTTGTTTTTGCACAATTTATAGCATCTCTCAGTTAATTGAACACGTGACATTCCAAATGGACGTGAACAGCGGAAACATACGACGTGTTAAGACTACGAGGCAAGTGCTAATCAAAGTATTTTTTTACTACATTGATTGCAAGCCAAGCCAAGGCCTTGTATGTGACTGCGCCCACCTTATGATAGACATTAATAAAGATTTGCTTGGCTGTGTCGTTCTCCAAGTATTGCTACACTAACGCACGCGCTCGCTAATATCAAAATTGACGACGATTTTGCCGAGGAATCCTGTGACTAATTTTAGCCTAATCAGATTAGAAAGTTAGAAACCCTCGTCTCTAATCTAACTGTTCTGAACTAAGAACCTACGCTGTATTAAATAGAGATCAAATTATGTAAAAATGCAAAATTGGCTTGGCAAATAACAAATGATGACAAACAAGATATATTTTTATATGAATTCCATTTATAATGAAGTAATGGATAAAGGATTCTCTATTCTGTCTGTCACTATCTGTTTTCGGTTTATAATAATAAATAATGGCCTATCGGCTTTCTCTCCTAGTCGATGCCGATGGAGTAACTGAACATAACAGATCGCCGCGCGACCAACACCTTTTCCACGAAAACTAGCTTGTGGGAACGTCGAAACGCTGCCATCGCATAACTGTGCTCCTTATCTATCATCTCACCTCCATAATGCAACGAAGCACGTTCATTTCCCTAACAATGCCCGGCCAAAATAGGAAAGTCTCGCTCGTCAAGTGCAAATCGACACCTGACGCTGACCTTAACTAGCGGCCACTCTTCCGTGGAGCAAAACTCGCATCCAGCCATCCGTGACCCTGGCCACTCCTGGCCATCCTCCCGCCTTGCCGGTGTTAGCAGGCAGCGAGCGAGGCGGGGGAGGTCTTCCTAAGCCGGCGACTGCAGATCCCATGGCAACCAGCACTTTGAATAAAGGTCGAGGGGTCGAGAGCACTACAACAGCTCGTTTGCGCCGTCAAAACGATCCGGTAAATGTGTGCCAGATAACTGTTCAAACAAACATAGGACGAGATCGAAAAACACTGAATCATCTCGGCGATTTCTTTCTGCAGTCGCAGTAGAGATTGTGACAATGTTGCAGGATTGCAGAAACAATTATAATTAAATATTAAACGCAGCGCCCACCTGCCCGGTCGTTGTCGAGATAAAGGGAGCCGACAGACACGGTGTTATGATAAATGACATAGGACATGACTACATTTATTTATGGTTTCTTTATGCAGGTTTCTAACCGCTTCCTAGAGGCGCGGGCAGGCGCTATTCAATAGCAAGGAACGGCCTAGTACTGAATTTGCCGGCGCGCCGTATGCCCAACATAGATTAATGAAACAGCCGCCGTGCCGGTGAAAACAATTCCCGATTATAATTTGAATAGAGCATTTTCAATTTCGCGGCGAATCGTCCACAATAAGGTAGGATTTATGGAGAGGTAGGAATCGATTTGTTTCTCTGCTGATTGTGCATTAAAAGGCAATAAGTTGATCGGCTTATGAGGAAAAATCGAGCCATATTTATTTCAATTAAGTACGAGAGCCTGCGCCACCGTTTCCGTCATGCACGACACCGGCTCTGGATAGTAAGTGTTTTTACTATATTAAATGAACGAAAAACTTAAATTACGCATACTTATAGGTTCAATAGTACGTTTGACCTTCCGAGAGGATAAATTTCGAAATCAAGGCGTAAGCCTATTATAGCCTGTAATTTTACATATTTGCCGTGTTGAGCGAAAGGGCTTCAGCGATATACCCAATATTACGATCCGTTCTTCTTCTTCTTCGGGTGCCATCTCCTATCGGAGGTTGGCGACCATTACGGCAATCTGTAGCGCTCACGGGATACGATCCGTTGCTGACATTGATATACCAGGCTGCTGTGTGTTCCAAGATCACTAAAATAAAATCATCTGGTGTGTTCCAATCCAACATCACCAAAATAAAAGCACAACACACTCAACGACGATGACATTGATAAATAGTAATCAACAAGTAAAAGAAATCAAGTTGATTTGCAAACAAAACACTGCTGGCATTTATGAATAAACCAAGAATAACATTTCACGAGCTAAGTGAAATTGTTACAAAAAGCAGTAAAAGAATACGGAAAGAACAGAGAAACTGCATATATGTTATCAGCACTTATAATTTGCTTCTTTTAAATCCGCAAACGGTATCTTATCAGGACTTATCATTTAGATACAGCGCAATCGTAAGTGCGTAGTAGAAAAAGGATTCCACACAAACAAATGTGTAAGTACAGATATAACAGTCCTGCGACGCAGGAGGGCTAAGGACTGATTCAGTGGATATATTTTTGTAGGACAAAACCTCGGACGCCCACGCTTGAACAAATTGGTCCTCTCAAAAAATTAGACCCAGACCAGTTACTCTGAGTATACGTTTGTTCTCGTCACTTGCCCAAGTGCGAAAGAGATAGAATAGATGTAACTTAACTACCTATACATACCTATCTTTACATTACACAGTATTAAGAGACATGTTCATCAAATTCGTACGCGGAAGAGATTTAGTAGAATGAGTTATTGATACATTTGGAAGCTGGATTACTGATGCTAAGCTGGGATTTGTCGTGACCATATTTGGTGACTATGACATATTATTTTTGTGTAATACTTTTCGCACTTCCTTGTAATCGACGCTGATTCGTGCTTGGCATGCTCGCTATCTACATAATTAATCACTTGGAGCGCCAGTATATTCAACTTTATATCAAACAGGCAGAACTTTCTATATTTATCACCGAAGAGCGTCATGTCTTGTTAAAAGGCACAAATGTGCACCTCCTCTAAATCCATTAAGATTTACAACATTGTCAAATGTCAGCTTAAATTCCTTCAAAGAATGGGTGATTGACGTTGTTTATAATATAAACAAAGGTATAGAAAACATCGCGGATATTAACTGGCCCGTAGTTTATCACCTAAGAGGAGTGTAGGCGCACCCACCTCTATCTATTCACAATCCACATACGATTTACTCGTACGAGTATAAAGGTAAGACCGCACTAGGCGGAACTGCACCGCAGCGGAACTGAGCGACACGACGCGACAAAATATTCTTTCAAGGCAAACATATGGAGCAAACCGCACTACGCGGCAACGGAACTGCACTGCAGCGGAACTGCGCGGCAAAGTTGGGCAACTAGGCAAAACTGACGCTACCTCACGCCCCCGCCCCTCTCTCCTCTTTCTATCTCTTTCGTTCTTTGTTCAAATGGCGGGTGAAACTGTCGCGTCGCTGCAGTTCAAGTGCGGTTTACCAAAAAATGACGCGCCGTGTCGCGCAGTTCCGCTGCAGTGCAGTTCCGCCTAGTGCGTTCGCACCTTAAGACTCGTCATGTAACGCGCGACACTGTGAAGTTAGCTGCAAATGTCGCAACCTCCTTTCCCTCATTTTCACAAATGGTATGCGGGAGTATGTAGCTCACTCTACCCTTGTAATCAATCAGGCGGTCGGTTGACTTCCACACGACAATGGCAACTGACATAGGGTATCCCACCCAGTGTGGGGCCAGAAGTAATGTATGTATTTTCTTGTGTGTAAATAACGTAAAAAAAACTGCACAGAAGTAGAGTAGACACACGGGACCAAGACAATGGTTCATTAGAGATAGATAGATAGATAGATAAATCGTTTATTCAAAGGACATGGTACACACACATAAATTAATAACAAAAAAATCAATTTAAATAGACGGCACTTAATAGCACGCACTATGCAATCAACAGTAGGTACCTACAGCTGTGTGGTTATGTGACTGTACCACGGCAGTGAAATGGCCCTGACTCAGCAATGTCACAGACGAATCTGTGACGCTGGTATTCTGCCAGGGCCAAAGCGGACGCACAACAGTGGCTCAAGTACTTACACAATTTAATTTATATAAGTAATTACATAAGAAAAACTATAAACTATATAGAGAATAGACTATAAAGAATTTAGGGCGGGAAAATACCTGCACCCAAAATGGCGTCTTTGGTATTCTCCTAAATTATTATCCTCCTTGATTGGGTGTTTGCAATGGAATAGTAATGAAATAGCAATGAAATATAAGTGAAATTCTCAGAGCAGCATTAGGGCCCTGCGCTGCGCTGGCGTCGTTGTATAGGATTTTTGTATTTCGCACTGACTCGCTACTAACTTCACAACACCAACAACTTTGACGAGTGTTATTTCACTTTGACGGGTCAAACGTTGACATTAATATCCGATATATACATATCGATTTGTATTAATTTAATTAGTATCTATGAATAGTCAGCGCTCAAATTATACGTTCAATATGGATTGACGCTTGTTACAGTCGCGTTCTATTATTGTCAATAAAAACGGTAATTATAACATACGCCCACATTTTGTTAGACTATAACGACAGTATAAATCAATAAATTGTGCAGACTTCCTCAAATACAACTAAATATTAGACAAGGTATTCCAATAACCAATAACCATTCTAGGAAATTGGAAACCAGTGGGGTTTCTCGCACCAAATATCCTGGACTCCTAAATTTAATGGCCAAGGAAATAAATTACCTAGGGGTGGTAAATCAAGTAAAGATTTACCGGCGTTATAGGCTGGACATACCGATCCTGCATTCCAATAGCTTTACTGCAGGGACGCAAACATTGAGTTATTTACGTGTGTAGTTTAATGTGGACTTACTCGTCTAATACTAGTATCTATAATGCTGACGCGTTGTCGTTGCTTCTACAAGATTCACATCACAACTTAAGGTGACGTTGTTAGGAGGTAAAGCCTTATATTGTATTGTTAAAGCTTATAGATATCGCTGCGCTGTGTTGTTTACTCCTATCCTATATGTAAGTATGTTAGGGAAAATCTATACTATGTGGTGTACATAGTGGGTTTATCAGCCAGCACTAGGTACGCACTTCAAAGTACTCGAGGAAACTAAGACGATAACGGTCTGATACCTAGCTGGGTCATGATTGTATCAATATGACGTCATCACGTGTTATGATTAACAGCTACTTGGACTATGCTCTATGCTAAATAAATTCACTTGTGAATTCGCATAACGCGATATAAGGCAAGTAATTCAGCGATGTAGGTAACACGACAAATGTCAGATTTATCAGCGGCATTGATTGCATCAGATGCACATGAACCTTTAACGACACGAGTAAGAGAAAAACGTGGGAATGATAAAAAAAAACCTGATGAACAACTAGTGGTTGGCAAGGCTTGATGGAGCAGGGTGTCAAGAAGATAAAATGACCCATAAAAACATAGGTCAGGTCGCGAAGAAGATGTGTAAGAATAGAGAAAGTTGAAAAATGGAATACCGCACTCATAAGCGACCTTCAACTGACAGAGAGTCGAACAAAGAGGCATCGCCTGACAAGACTGTGACGTTGCATTCACATGCGCAAACGCATTCCTGATTCGACACGCCGCGCACTGCTATCGAACCACTGTCACTATACTACACTATAGAACATTTTTATAGTGAAGCGGTGACTCTTACATTTACTTACAGCTTGCTTACAGGATAAAACCCTGAATATTATTGTAAAATTGACAAAGCTACAATATCTGCTGAATAACCGGTCTGATTCGTAGTAGGGAACTGCGTTTACTAAAATAACAATGCTAACCCGCATTGAAGGTATTGTTTGTCATAAATAAAAGTACAGCCCAATGCCCAAGACCTACTCAAAGCTTAACGGTATAGGCCTAACTTGGACTTAATAAATGTCAAGAAGGCACTTTCACTTGTTAGGAAAAAGACGCCTGATAACTAACAGAGGCTTTTGGCACCAGTTGATTAGACAGGGACCACCTTTGTGTGATGAAGGGCTAAGTATCTCCCAAGTTTCTTAACACGTAGTATCAAAACACGACGCCAATCTTTTGTCAAGGGGATAAGGGGAAACGATGTCGCAATCGGACATTCGCTGTGCTTCTAGTGTAACGACCATGACCTCTTCACCGGAGCCGATAGCAGGCAAGTGACCGCCCCCCCCCCCACCTCCCCACCCCGTCACTTTCTTCTGACCCGCTTTTCATAAACAATACTTGGCCACGCAGCTCCGTTCGCGAGAAAGTAGCCGATAATACTCAAGTGGCGACGCCTATATTAATTCAGATAGCCGCAACACTCAGCAATACACGATAGTTCGCTCAACAGTACAAGCACTTGGTCTGGCTAGTTCACCGCAGTCTGATTTGTCGATGGCACAGATTCGCCGCGGAAAAGCGGTGTTGGATTGCCAATTCGGTCTAATCCACCGTGAGAGCTAAGAAAACATACCAAATTAATGCCCCATTCGAGTTGATTCTAGTGAACGCAGCCTCGACTCCTGAGGTAAATATATGGTTAGCTCGATTGCTGTTAGATATTTAGTGGTAGTCTTGGGATAAGATATACCTAGTTTTAACTTTAACACTTATCTAATCCTTTAGTGGACTTTTATAAGTGGTAATTCGTGTAGCGGCATGTTTCGACATATGGGAAGGCTTTGGCAACATCTGGCTTCAACATTTCGCAAACGGACCCGATCTGCTACTTATCTAACGAGGACATAGAAAGCATAAACTGGGAAATTAATATATCGGCGAAGTTGGAAGTAATCTCTACAGAAAACAATGAAGGTCATAACATAAATCAGTGCTTCCTCCGTACAATAGTTACATCCTACAGGCCGGAGCTTCGGTACAGTCGGCTCTATCTAAATGGATGGTTTCCGGAGCGCATTTGTGCGCAAGAGTCTATCGCGCAGCTGTCCGCGTACGCGACACACTTCATTTGCCGTTGCGCGTGCGCGCCATAGAAAAGAAAGTGACGCTTTGTCATCGGACACACACTCGCACTAAAACGAAAAGTGCGGCATGGCACATGTGCGGTGCAGATGAGAAGGAACAGGAGAGGAAATCTCATGGAACTACACTTGGCTTGTTAGCAATACCGTATTTAATTTCACGGGATATTTGACGAAAAATACATCTGTCTGGTGCCTGCGACATAACTTTCAAATACCCTTTCCTTCACACCTGCTTTCAGGGTCGCTGGTTACATCAATAAGTAGTAGAGCCGGTGTTTACCCGGAGAAGATTTTTTGCCTGTACACCACCTTATGGAATTTAATCGATTCATCATGTACCTAGTCGACCGGCGCATGAAGTGAACATACTCGTAACTAATTTCCTGAGTCATGATCGATTTGCTATGATTGAATTAGAATCTCGAGGAACTACTCAAACCCTTAACTACCTTACCATGCATAATGATTACTTACGTAAGAGCAATAAAATCATGCAATGTCCTTCGTCTAGCCAATTTAAGGTATATGGTCGTTCACTAAAACTGATCAATCATACATCAAGCTAAATCTAATTGAATACGTGTTCCACTTGGCCATGCCAGCTTATACCATTCAGAAGCCTAATTATGTGCATATCGGTCTTATTGCCTCGATAGAAGGTATTCAACATAATGTATAAGAAGGATTTCTAGTCCCTTCCACATTCCCAAGGTCATTGTCCACGGTCTATGATATGAAGTTTCTAACTACTACGCTCTAAGTACTTTTTGTGCCAGTGCCCAAATTGATTAACACCTAGTCGACATCATTAATTTCGTGTCATTACACGAGTCCATATTAGTGGGTCTGTGTTTCGGCGTGGGCGTGAATCTACATAGGAATTAATTTATTCGTGTGGGCCGGCCGTGGCACGAACAGCGGCGATCGGGTTACCCTCGTTAATCAGGGGAGCAGACACGGATGACAAAGTGACAGAGAGTCAGGTGTCGACGTCTGGAGCGAGTCCGTAAATAGGAAATAGTTTTAAGGCATGGAAGTTTTTTAAGAAGGAGCGACGGAAGCTTTCGTCACCGGCGTAATTAGCAGATTTAAGCTGTCTGTGTGGTGACGGAGGGAAATATTTGGAGCTGACTGCGAACCTACAATAGAGGCACTAGAAAAAGAAGATGAGTCTTATTGTCCGTAAAGTAATTTTAGTTCTGCGAGCGTAAGTAAAAAGAGGTAAAAATACATTGGCACCTCGTTAAAATCATTAAGCAAGATAACACCTAAGCGTTGTACCCCAGATCGTAACCTTTGCCTTATAGATATACTATAGATCTGTCATATTATCGCAATCGATTTTTGGCTAGTAGTCTTTACATGATCAAGAATCCACCGGGTTCCATTAGTCATCGCAAATAATATCAATAAGTAATATTTTAATTTTGAAACTGGTATGAAACATGCATGATTCATCTACAGTTCAAAACGATATAATCAGACGAATCTATCATCCAATAACGTCATCACATAGAGCATTTTGAATAGAAAATGTTAAGATGTTTTTGTCCAAATGTGTTAAGATGATCCAGTATATGTATGTAGATAGATAGAGCGAGTTCGATAGCTGCACAAAAGGTTGTTCTTTTGTGGCTGAGGCGAGGATCTCATATATTACGTTGGCAACAACTAAGTAAGACGTAGTCCTGACATTTATGAGTGCTAACCAGGCGGCTGTTTCTCTTTAACACTATAGTTAATAATAATACAATGTACATTGTACACCTTTACTTGCCTGATCTGCGCTATGATAGAAAGCAACGAGTGGATCTAACAATGTCGCCAAGTCGTCGACCTAGCGCGCAGCTTTACTTGCTGACCTTACCTGCAACAAATTATACAAAGAATGTTAACACAAAAACAATATTGACGAAGCAAAACACGAGACATACCTACGAGTATAATAAACTGTATGAAAACCATAACAGTTTCGTATGACAAGTAAGAGGTGACTGAGCAAGCATTATTGCATTTCCTTTTGGCACACCTCAAGGTGGGTCGTGCCGGGTTTCACTGCTAAGGTCAGCTTCATGCGACGGGAGGATGTAACATTAAATATTCATGGTCCGTTCATATATATCGTACAGCAAAGAAAATATTTTTCAATGTTTGGTGCAAGGGAAAACAGAAACACGAAACAGTGTGCAGGAATTGTAAGATGTTCAGAATAATCGGATCAGAATTGAAGCTGGACTTCTATTTGGATCCGGAATCCGGATCTGACCACACAGAAGTTGCCATTGCCATTTAAACTGGTCTTAAGAAGCGCATTCCAGTATACCACACAGTTATTTTTGCGAGTTGAGAAAACTTTCAACTTGCACCAAACAGCACACGCGAGCCATGGGGAGGTGCGCAAGAGTTCCTAGCACGGAATATGCTAATAGTTGGCAATATTGTGCCTGACCACCCCACTCGCGATGAGAAACATGCCCGCTCTGTGCCAGGTGCATTAATATTCAGATGGAAATAAAATAAAACAATGCATTGGCCAGAGAGACTTTCCTCTCGGCTCGGACTATTGTCTGCGCGCTGAACACGTCAATATCGTTAGAGTAGAGGGCTCGAATTATTTCAGACAGAAATCGTATGCAGGAAATTATATTACCACTTGTGTGGTTTTAGTAGGTTTGAATATCTGCGGAAACGAGACGTCTATGGTGGGGAACAGTGGTGAGTCTTGTCAATATGCGGTGGCAGTGGAGCGTGAGACAACGTGCCTCTGATGAACATGCCACAGTCAACGATTAATCGGCTCGATGGTCGCACGTCGCTGACAACTTCCCGCCCTTGAGCTAACCGCTCTTCGCACATGAAATGCAACACGCCTGGCGCATTACAGACAAGTACACGGAGTCACACTGCAACACTACCTATCTATCTATCTGTATCCGCAATACAGTTGCATCTCAGCGAGCGCATCACGGCTGGAATGCCAACCTGATCTAAGTATAACATCAATAACGTTGAGCCATCATAAATTAATCTAATCCCGAAGGAAGATAGCTTTCCATCTCTGCTATCTCGCCACAAATAACCAGACGGGATAGGCATAATCCCGTCTGATTGTAACGTATTGCGGATAGATCCGAGCGCAGGCGCGGGCGAAGCGACGGACAAATTTGCCGGGCGTTTTCCGCGATTAGCCAGGATGACATTCCATCTCTGCGGGTCCGGATTGAGCCGTCAGGAGCGGCGCGAGATTTACAGCGGCGATAGCGTGCGCCCTTCCGCCACACTGATAAATAGCCTCTCTAATTATATTTACGCAGCGCCGGCCGACGCACGATATATCTCGCAGGAATGCTGAAATAACACAGCCATTTACAGCCGATACCGAAAGCGCTCATAACATCCATCACGGCCCAGCTGACATGCTCGAAAATTAGGAAGAGAACGAATTCAATTCGTGTAGACTTCTACGACATCCCTTGTCAACTGGTCTGTTCTCATTTAAACGGAGATCGTTGATCAGGATGTTAGTAGCGAGCGTGAAACAAATTGGGTTATTTCGGGAGGAATTTACTGGAGTGAATAAACGTTTTCAGGATGCACGTGACGCGCAGTATCCTAGGTCCTGGTCGCGGACGAAAATACTTCGGAAGCCATGCTTGGCCGCCGGATCCGTTTGATCGCATACTTCGGTGAACCGGGTTCAACGCTCAAGGTTAGTTCGACGGTGGAATGCACACGAGCTGGCTTCACTCGATGGCCCACCGTATCCATCAGCAGTACAAACAGTAACTGAGTTAAGTCAATATTAACTGGCCGCGCGCAAACGGCCTCGTTAAGCCTCATCTCATCAGCTGTACATGGGTTGAATTTGCAAATAATTAAAGATTCAATTACGATTTGCCGTCTCGTTCAAAACCTGATATTGAACACAAAGGGAGGTTCCTTGCCTTAGCGGGCTTCTCGGACAGTTTGGGTATGTTATGTAAACAGTCGGAGTAATGAGCAAAGATAATTAAGACTCAACTTTTGTCGTACCGGACAATGTGGGTAATCGCACTATAACAGTAAGCCTTAAATTGTATTATGCAAATTTTGTAATTGTGTTTTAAGGACACGGCCGATTTCTCCGAGGGCGGGAAGGCCCCAGCTGACGCGAACACATTACGTCACGTCAATCGCTTCTCTGACTCTTCCATTCAATGAATTAAGAACGCGATGACGATATGACTCGACAGGGTTTACCAGCTATTTAGAACTGTGTCATTAATGATAGGAAATTCAATATGCCTATGATGCCCAACATTGTGGGAGTCGACAAGCCAAGAACAAGCACCACGATTGAATGTTTTGTAACCCGAGACAGATGCGGAAGAGATATGTAGGCGAACGCCTCAGTAGCTGAGTACACAGTCCCCGCGTGTAGTTATAGCATATACGTTGGTGATGTTGTTTGTCAAATAGGACATGAACTAAACCAGCGTAGTCCACGTTGACTTAGCCAGCTTAGTTGCATTGCAGTTGAGGTATACGTGTACCGTCCAAATCGGGATTACGACGAAGGTCGGCCAGACTTTCGCTACGCCGCGTCACATTATGCGAGTGGCCCACCGAGTGTCGGGAAACCTAGTCGGCTCGCCTACGCGCGCGCGCACGCACCGCGAGTGCATGAGGCAAGCGCGCCACCGCCCGCTGCCGCTGCACACATTACCATAGAAACAATCCACCGTCGCCACTGTAAACACAGGGGCCGTGTTGACATTGGCCCACCGTTATCGTTTTGTAATCGATATCAAAAGACTGCATTCCAACGCTTGTTATGTTAAATGGGAGTCGCGATTGTTCTCCAGCAGGGCAGCGGCTCGGCAGGTCGCCCACGAGCCTGGCTGGCTAGATGTCGCTGCGCTTGCGAAACCCGCGTGCTAAGGAGAGCGCGCCGCAGCCGACAGGTGAACCGAACATTCGGTGGCCTTGTTCGCGAAGGGCGCCTGCCTTGCCTACCGCCATTCCGGGATAGCTCCCAAGCGTGACGGCCGCGCGCTAACAACAGGCCACACCAGGGAATACGGGGCGCCGTGTACCAACAAAAAACTACCACATATGTGGGAACGGTCGTTGAGACGGAGCGGGGCCAGCGGAGGAGTTTATATTGTACAAGTTTCCCTGTATTAGGTGGATATGTAGATGTAGAGAGCGGCGGCGGCGTGGCGGGTACTGGCGACACCGGCCCGGCTGGTCGCGTGACACTGCAACATGCAGATCGGGTTTCTTTCCGCAAGCCCGAGATAACTCTTGCACGCCGGCCATAATTGCCGCATAGTTCGAAACCTAACTTGAAATCGCACCACGACAATGTTGTGTCTTTGCATAAGCTTTTAGCCTTTCCAGCTCATTAGATTTAAGGCCGCACCAGTTACAATTAAACGATAATTGATTAAGGTTCGCAGCTGATAGCGAATGAATGAGTCACGAGTCACAAGTCAACACACGCGACTAAAATGGATCGAGAGATGCCGACCTGTTGTTGCTAAAAGCGGTGTTCTAATATCGACACTCGATCTAAAATAGTCGCATGACAAACGAAACCGACAGCGTTCCGTGATGCAACACTCTCGAATATAGCTGGTGGAGTGAGGCCAGGGCGCTGCGGTGCATCGTCCGCGGGGTTATGCTGGGCGCTACTGCCAAGTGGCTGGCATTTCGCGGACTAATGACACGAATAAGATATTAGCACGGATAGGCCGGATAGCTGGCCGCCAGGCGCCGGTATTAGTATTAGACCAGGTATTCAGGACGTGCGTCGAATCCCAACGAGCTGAAGTGCACACATCGCATAATCCTATCAGCGCTTCCAGGTCACGCCCGACGGTGACTAGTGGCTGGACGCACGAGACAACCGTTAGTACGAGATACTTCGCGGAACCGCGATAAGGAATACACTGCGGAATATGTTATGAAGGAGGTAACGGTGTTGTGATAGGTGGCAAATGGCAGTTAAACTTATCAAAGCCGTGACCTGTTTCTGCGCAGCAAGCTGGCAACTAGACGCAGCGATTCTTGGGATGATTTGTTGCTCAGAGTTATCTATACCCATTAGCAGCATTATCAAGATCTTAGAGGATAATTTGTCAAAGTCGCTATTAATCGACAAAGTAAATAAATTGTGTTGCGGCAAAATTATAGGATTTTTCCAGGATACTGATTACGTCGCTCAAAATAAAACCAATAGACAGACAGACACGCTCTTCGGATACAATCTTGCAGGATACCATTTCGCATAACTCCCCACCTGGTAGTGTCGGAAGCGACTTCCTTCCTGTCCCTCTCCCAGCAGCGAGGAGCGATCGCATGTGCATCTACTCGCCGAGCCGGCAGAAGAGCCGTCGGCGGGGTCGGAGGTCCAGCCGCATTCCGCCGCCGCACGAAAGTGAAACCTCAGCCTCAGCGCACTCGCTCAGCTGTAGAAAGTCCGCGATTACATCTCGCGGCCGGCCGCCGCCGCGGCAAAAACTGCTATCTCCTCTCCACCCGACTCCCGGGAAACGAGGCGCCCCGGGCGACATCGGCATCGCGGTGAAATTGCCAATAACAACAAACTATACCGGCCAACTGTTAAACGATTCCTTTCATTTACTTAAACGCTGAGTGGCGCTTGGGTTTCACTAAGTTGGATGCAAGCGGATCGCCTGCGGTGATTACAATATTGGGAGGTTGACTGTGCATGTAATCTTCGTAAGCTTAATGTTATGCCATAACTACGATGTCTCGTGTACGCGATGACAAGACAGCGTACAACGTCAAATTGGAATATTGCTCTAAAAAACTTGAGCTAGCGTGTTCCAACACAACAAATTTCTATTTTGGCGACTAACTAATTTCGTAGGCGACATAATTGCAGATTTATGCAATAGCGAGTCATCTGGTCATCAGATGTCACGTGTAACGAGCTCGTCAACGCGCCAGCAGGGGATCATTCATGTCATGACCCATCTTTGAACACTTTTAACAGCGCGACGGAGCACTATTCAATGTCAACAACTGGATGACATTATTTTTTCTTAAACGCAGCCCATAATTGTCGCTATTAGTGAGGAGCTGCGCAAAAAACGGGCAGTTGATCAAACAAAACGAGCAATTAGTGTTGCGACTAAAGTTGACGATGTCGGGCGAGTGACGCCGAGTGCGCGAGCTCAGCGCACGACCTTGCGCGTCACACCGCACGCGTATGGAAAGATCCACAAGGTATTGTATTGTTATTACAGAAGCAATAAGCTGACTTACGACGATATGAATAACTTGGCGAGGTATGCCAGCCGATGTGACACCGTTTTTATGGCACAGTCACTCGAGATTTCACATTGAAAATACCTAAAACATTATGGAGTTGGACGTTTTTGGCAGATGATATTTTTTATGTATTATTTTTATTTATAGTTGACACATTTTGGTTCAATGTAATTACCCTACCATATTTACCAAACATGATTAAAACCGCAATAGGCATTAAATAATGTACCACATATAATGATAATTCATAAAAAAACACTACTATTAACAAAATCTAAACTTATACTAGAATGTCATGAAGAACTAAACAACTTAGAGAGCAATAACAAAGTCACTGTCCATTGGGTCCAAGGGTCACCAAGGAGACCAGGGCAACTGCGAGGCAGACAAGCTAGCAAAAATAGGGGCTAGAAGGACGGCAATTGGCACTCCACCCTACTGGCCATTATCAGCTGAAGCACTAAGGAAACGGCTTAAATCAGACACACTAGTACAACAGAACAAATTGTGGTCCAGCAGAGAAGACTGTAAAAACACAAAACTATAAACAAGTACAACCATAGGTTTACTAACTATTTAATAAGGCCACGCAGCAAAATAAAAATACTAACAGGCCAACAAACGCTTGACAATTCCAGGTGCAACCACCAGCCCCCTATGCAGGGGTTGTATGGAAGTGGAGGAGACAGTCGAGAACATGTTGCCGGCATGACCAGGATGCCATTCTGGGAGAAGCATCATCGACCCATGAGCTCCTTGAACACCCAGGCCTCCTACTCCAGCTGGTGCAGGAGTTGGGTTGGCTGAATTAAGAGAGCGGGAGAACGGGACATGCACAAAGGTCCCGCACATGTGGGCCACATGCAGGCACTTTTACCCCCTTAAAGAAGAAGAAGAAGAATAGATAGGGTTCCCTCTCCCACCTTTGAACTCCATCATCAGACCAGCTAGATGGTACCATAAGAACCAGCTCCAAGAAATCTACTTTCGAATAAAACAAACAACATTCAAATTGATAATATCGAGATTCTACAATGGTTCCAATCGAAAACACTGAGACTAATCACAAATGATCCTTGCGGTACATTACCAATGAAAGCATCCATCGAGATTTGAAAGTTCCAGTGGTACAGGAGGAGATTGTATCCAACCTCAAGAGATATAAAGATATAAAGAGCTAGACTGGAAAGGCACCCTAACCCACCTAAACCCTGACTAGCGTTAAACCGGATGATGGAACCAATAACCTTCAAAAGGCTGAAAAGAAGAGCTCCGCTCCGCAAGATCTTCTAAACTAATCTAAATCAAGATTAATATGTGAAGAATGGTACACTGGTCCCATACCTGAAAGCCTGTCTTGTCTACACATCAAACCTATATCTGAATGTCCTAGATGACAGATTGCCATACAAAAGGAAGATTGAAAAAAAAAATTTTGTTCATCCGTTTACGCTCCAAGTGCTGAGAGACAGACACACAGACAGAGTCACTCACACATTAGACCTATAACACCGCTTTTTAGGGTTCCGTTAGAGAAACAAGAAACCCTTATAGTTTAGTCAAGTCTGTCTGTCTGTCTGTCCGTCCGCATGTCACAGCAACTTTATTCCAAAACTATTAAGACTATTGAAACTTGGTATGTAGATGTATTCTGTAAATCGCTTTACGATTTTTATACAATAATTAAAACAAATAAAATATTAGGGGAATAAAATATATGGAACTTACAACAAAAAATGTTTTTTTTTTTCATTTAGACCTATAATATGTGTGGTGTCTATATGTAGACAGGTCTTTGAAAATGATGTTGAGGTTCCTAAAACCATTTTTCCTCAAAGTCAATCGTTAAAGAGACAGACCCTTCTAAAGTGGAAAAAATTGTGTCCCCCCCCCTCTAACTTTTAAAGTAAGAAAAAATATATGCTGAGTATCCCAATACAAATTTTCAACGAAAATTGGTTTGGACAAAATATAATGAGCAGTTTTTAAGATATAAAACATTTATTAAAAACCGCAAAGATAACTCTGTCATTCATACAAACACTATGAAAAACAAAGTTACAACACAAACATTCAGTCTTATAATTACTTGCTACTACTAAGGAACCCTTCGTCGGGCGGGGGTTAATAATGTCACATGCTTTTATTTTTATAAAACTTATGATCAAAATTACCATTTTCTCATTATTTACTGGATTACTAATACATAGGTCTGGTAGGTGTCTGCACAGATTAATAAAGTGGTGTCTGTTAGTTATTAATGTTTTAATTTTATTGTTGTGTTATGGTTGTGTCAAAAATGGGCGACTAAATCAGAACAATAAAATTAAAATGCAGCAAATTAGTCATTATGAGAGGCTATTATTATTACTATTATTATGTTATGGAGACAAAGTAGGTACAGAGGTTGTTTTGCAAAATATAAAATTCCTGTCTAAGCATCACATCATAGTTGATTGTGTAATCTGCTGATGAGTAAATATGTAGTCAACCAAGAGTTACTTGGAACTTTTTTGAGCTCTATTGCATGATAATAGAGATATTTATCTAGCAACAGCTGCTGCTAGTAATTTAAATGTTTGTCAATAACACTATTGTAGCAGATCTATTCATTGAGCTAATTGATTATACAAATAATACTATATATTGTATATATATAATATATATATCCTCTAGACACCTCGCGTGATTTACAAAGTGCCAAATAAATAATTTCCGAAAGGCCGAACATATTTTGAGCCCGTGTCCAACTAAGGCCAGACGTCTTTTACAAAGCATCAATTCCCATGTATTGTTTTTTCCCGCTAATGCGGTGCTAGACACGTGATTGGTTGCAACCAATCTTTAAGCAATGGCGATAGTTTGGCCTTGAGGTTTGACAGACATTTTGTACCTAGTGGCCGCCATTTAAGAGACACATCTTCTGGAGTTCACAGCAATGGCGAATCACTCCGTTAGGGAAACATAGAATTTTATGATTAAATTCACTTTTTTTGATTCAGAGCTTTTGTGGGATAGTAATTAAGTACCTATATGTATAGCTATTACAAAAATTATGTACTTTTGTATACTAAAAAAAATGTTATTTAGTAAAATAATCCATTGTTAATACTTTAAACCTATAGAAAGGTCATTCAGTTGTTATTAATGTAGAATTAATACTATATAAATCACTGTCAGCTTTAATGCTGAAACTACTGTTGTACTAATTTCAGCCGAGACTAAATAATGCAACATGCACCTAGGCGTGACACCAAATTGCAGTTGTTTTGTAAGCTTTCAAAGTTTCACTGAAGTTTTTGATTGTTACTTCTATTTGCCAATTTTTTGACGTAGGTAGTATCTTATTACTTAATTTAAAAATTAAGATTTAATTATAGTGATAATTAAGGAAAAAATTTACACGGCATGTGGTTCATTGTGTAGTCGTGATTATTTAAAAAGAATTTGGACTATTTTGGACATTATGAATAAATATGATTGTTTTCCACCCTTATTGTGGTTTTACATTCAATTATACATTATTTCAAATATATTCTATAATTTATTCCAAACCTCAGTTTAAGGCATTAAACGCCTGATGTCCTTTACGAAGGACAATAACCGGCCAAGTGCGAGTCGGACTCGCGCACGAAGGGTTCCGTACCATTACATCTATAAAAAACCGCAAAAAAATCACATTAGTTGTATGGGAGCCCCCTTTAATATTAAATTTATTTTGTTTTTTAGTATTTGTTGTTATAGCGGCAACAGAAATACATCGTCTGTCAAAATTTCAACTGTCTAGCTACCTCGGTTCATGAGATACAGCCTGGTGACAGACAGACAGACAGCGAAGTCTCAGTAATAGGGTCCCGTTTGGCACCCTTCGGGTATGGAAACCTACAAAATACCTAGACTCGAATAGTATCAAAAAACATTTGTTTTAGAGAAAACTCTTGAAAGTCTTAGTTTAGATTTTATTTAACTTACAAAGTCTTGGTCTGACAATAAAAACTATTTAGCAGTTTGTAAAGTACATTCGGCCGTACTGACAAGTTACTTTATTAAACCCTTCAGTGTCAGGAGGGTATATGACACTCTAATTGTACAGTCACCATAAGATGTATTGTAGTGGTGGAGATACTCAATTATTTCTGAGCAGCATTTAATTTCAATAAATTCGTCACACTATACCTCGGCCCATGTCACTAAAACATCAGAACATCCAATTCGTCATAAATATAAGAGCACCAGGGTAATCATAAAGATAAGTAATCATAATAGTCGGTGTCATACAGTTGTTGGTTCCATACTTCCATGCGAACACACCAACTTACAGTATGTTTTAAATTAATGTCTGTTTCATAAATTTATAAAATAAATAAAATAGCCTTTATTTATTTTATAAATAATTGAACATTTACATTAAATTTCATTTTATATACTATTATTTAACATATGTTAAGCTTTATTTACATTAGGTATATAATATTATTATTATTTTTATTTAGATTTATAATATAATATTGTAGTAACTACCTATGTTTGTTTTGTTGTTGTGTTAGATGTTTGTTTGGAGTGTGTCTTGACAGAGGCCTTCTCTAACATGTCCTGGCCACACTACAAAATGTCTCTGATTTCAGAGTATCTTTTGACGTATGCCTCTTCTAATGCTTTCCACTGTTTTCCATCATGAGTAATCCTTCTCCAGTTTGTTCCTATTGTCAGCTTCAGGTCATCTTCCCATCTCATTAGTTGTTTGCCAGAACTTCTTTATTGGGCTCTTATACTTTACTGATGGTGACTGTAAGTAGTAATTTTTCAATTTCTATGCATATTATATTAAAAAAAAAAATGTGACTAATTCTTTGATGGTAACTCCAATGTTGCTTGCTGCCAAACATTCCTTGTATAGGTAGTTTATTAGTTTATTATTTGTTCTGATAAGTAAATTGCTTATTGAGTTATTAATGTTATTATTGACTAAACTGTACTTTTCCGTCAACTAGTATGGTTAAACTAGTGACACCAAGCCGTGTCTTATGTAATAGTTTGTTGTTAATCCTGAAGCATCATTTAGTAGCAATTTTAAGTCGGTAAGTAGATCAAGAGATCAATTCTACAGACTAATTCACCAGGTATTACCTATTAAATTCATGGTCAGCTGAAGTAGTCTACCTACTTCATTGTCTCAGATACACACAATCTATCTTATCAAAATATTATCAAGATTGTGTTAGCCTATGCTCACATTTTATCTAAAGTTGGTAGGTACTTTTATCTAAAGATAAGGCAAAGTGTGAAGGGAATTTTACAATAAAGATGTTACAAAATATGAATTTGTTTATGCTGTAGTTTTCAACTATAATTTGACTGGTAGGAATAAGGATAATGTTATGTTATGGTGGTATGCATGCTGCGACCAAGTCCCACTTGTGATGATGTTTTGCCAGAATTTTATTAATCAATTTTAGATACAAATCTTGCTTCTATTTTGGAAGCTTCAGGTGTCAAGAACCATTTGCAGTGTTTCAATGTTCTACTTTTATGTGACCGTTCATGGATTTCTAATAGGTTGAAAATCATGCTTCGAGTGTTACAAGCAAACATTTAAGCTGCTTTTAACACCAATATGAAAATGGTTTTGCATCACAGTGACTGGGAAGTTCTGTTGCTTACTTGGCTAAGTAGACTTTCAGGATGCCCTGGCCATGATGAAGGGTGGCCTTGGGATCGTTACTCTTATTACACCTCATATGACATTAAGGGTCAGGTACCCGGATTCAGAATAGAGTAGCCTTTGACTATGACAGTTTCAAAACAACGCTGACCTTGCGAACGGGGTTTCCTCCACGCGGTAGACATCTGTAATGAGCTCCTTGCGCATGATGCTGCGGAGACGGTCCTCGGCCAGCTCCAGCAAGCCATCGCTACCAGTCGTGAAGTCCGCAGAAGTCAAACCACTCAAAACACTCATCTTGTCAACGTGACGACAACTGACGGCCGAATGTAATCTCAATCAACGTCACTAAACAATTCACACTGGTCCTTACATGCGACGAATACACTTATCGGAAAGGAAAAGGCATCAATTAGACCACATGAAACATTTTAATGCCCTCCGGTTTCTCTAAAGGTAACCGAGTCGAGAGCTCCCTTGTCATTGCGAGAAGCGGTTACGATTTTCATTCAAACGCGTCACTGTAAATTATACACGACTTCAAGAAGCCTTTGTATCACTTCATGATTAGCAACAAATTACAGGAATATCGTGTTTATTTACACTCGCGTATCGAAAAATAATAATTACAAATGTTGACAATCGCGGCGCAACACTGATGTAGCGACGAGCCGACCGCACTTCGCCGTGCACGTTTCTGTCTGATTCATTCAAACTTCGAACGAAGTTTGATTTGAAAAGTTAGTGTGACTCCAGCGCCGTTTTAGTGGCTGTGGGTAAAATATGAACAATTTCGTTTACATTACGTCATAAGATCTGCATCTATGCTGCTAGATGGCGCTACTAAAAATATTGTCTTTTGGATAGCCTAAATAAAATTACTGAAAATAGAATTATAAATAATTCATTATTGCTCTACCAGAATCTACTAAGATGTGGCACTAAATTAAAAAGACGATCAAAAGTGCCAATTTATATTAGTACCTTAGCGACATCTATCGGATGTATTTTAATTGTCTCTGCTGATTACGTTCTGTTCAACGCAAACTTGTAAAGGCCCCAGTACACATGCAGTAGAACATTCGTCAGGGTCAGGCGCTCATCCCATACAAATTAGAATTAGTAATCCTTCGTAAAAAAGAGATGGCGTGAGGAGTAAGATTTGTAATTTAAACGCCATGGTTTCAGTCTCAGAACAATAACTAAAGCAGTTTCAGTTAACGTATTTCTAGGTATGCGCTAATCTTAGAATAAATCCTATATATCTTAGCGCCATCTCGTGGTATTTGCAATTTTACGATGGTGCTGCACCAAGCGATAATGGCCTCGAGCTAAAGAAGCTTCCGTAGCATCTCAGTTTACGCCGCCGGTGTCATATTTTGTTCTAGGTGGTCTATCTGTGTTAGTATAATATTATAGTACCTATTGTGGTTTAACTAACACATTGGCCCCGTGTACTGAGGTCTTTAAACCTAATTCTAGTCGACATCTCTATGTTACGTATCCGACGATGGTCATCAGTCCACAGTGCTGCTATCCGCGACGAGCTGTCAGTTTAACCTGACGAAGTCAGCCGAGAGCCCGAGACTGGCCGAGGGCCATCTTAATATGATATTTATGAGGAATATTTGTAGAAGGCGCTATAGTTAGCGAGTATGTAATCCAATTTTTCAAACGGTTCCCAATGTTCCCAATAGTTCCCATACAAGATGTCGATAAAATACGTCGATAGATAGGTACTAAAGCAAAACCAAAAACTATCGAAACGCGTCGATAGTTCACATCGACTTCATTTCATAGATAAATATAATATAATATGAAGCTTCATTTGCGCAATATTATCGGATCGGATTGGATGTATAATAATTGAAACAAAAAGTAAACTTTAGAAAAAACCGACTTCCACAAACCCTTATTTGTTTAATACAAACTGTAACCCCTTATCCCCCCCCCCTCCCCCTTGGGGAATTAATTTTGTCAAATCCCATATCAGTGCTACCCCACGCTACTAAGAAACCCCTGTACAAAGTTTCATGGCTCTAGGTCCACCGGTTTAGGCTATGCGTTGCCTGCCCGTCAGCCACGCATTGTATTTGTACCTGGTATTGAGCAGATCTGGTGGCCATATGTGGTCTTCATCAGCAGTTCCGCATCACAATATTATGCTTACCATGTGCATTTGCACGAGTTATTATGAAAAACACAAAAATCACTATATGTCTGCCTATAATATTTGAAGAGTTCCCTCGATTTCTCCAGGATCCCATCATCAGATCCTGACCTGGTGTCAATGGGACCAATGGGAAGGTAAACCCTTTCAAACAAAAAAATAGTTTTCCAAATCGGTCCATCCGTCTAGGCGCTACCGAGGCACATACATAAAAAAAAAAAACAAATATCCGGACGAATTGTAAACCTCCTCCTTTGGGAAGTCGGTTAAAAAATAGAGCTATTACCTTTCTTTTCGTGCAGAGCAGAAACTTGAGGAATAATATACTCTGATATCTGTTTGCATTGCAGAAATAAAAAACGCGTGTAGCACCGTACACGTGTTAGAAGTAAAACTTCTGTAGCTAGATCATTAAGTGGTACCTATACTATACACCTATACCTACCTATACTAAAAGAGATTTAAATTTCCAATTTTGAGATCCAATCTCTGCTTCAAGTTACTTTTAAGTTTCAGACGTCAGATTATTTGAAATTATTTTATACTTGTACTTACTTTTAATACGTCATGTCATTTATTTCCCACCATTCCTTATCTAAGTTAAGTTAAGTTTTTGATCTGTGGCTTCTATCGTGTGATTCCTTATCTACAATTTGTCGCGCTCGTGGTGATATACTTAACTCATTCAATAGTGTCACTACTATTTGCATCTCGCTCAGATTATATACCATTCTCGCTCAAATGTATGCATTGCTTTGCTTGTTTTAGAAATCCATATCGACCCGTGTGACATTGATGAAACTCTTTTCTTACAAACTGTATGGATCGCATCGCACAGCTGTCAAACATAAGTTCCGGTTCCAACAAAGAGGTTGAACGAAGTAGTTTGAGTCATGCTAGTTGGTTTTGTTGTTTGTCCCAGCCAGCGGCGGCGGCGGCGGCGGCGCCATCTTGGCCATACCGGAAATCAAGAACTCGTGGAAGAATGCTTAAAATTATTTTTATTTGTTAACGTTTCATCAGGTTTTTCTCTCACTAATTAACATTCTTTATTGTACGAATGTATTATTATCTTATCTGATTAGTTAAAAACCGTATTGAAAATAGTTGCGGTTTTAAAAGTCTTCAGCCGACCCTGACGTCACCGATTCCAATTTCCGTCACATTTCTTAGACACTCGTGATAGCACCCGGCTAGTAGCAATTGAAAAGCAAATATATGAATAACCCACAGTTGAGAGGTTAAATAAATTTTACCCCCGTGCCCTAAGAAGTTTTACTTCAAAAAGTTACTTGCCAGTCTACCTAATCTAGTCTAGTCTAGTATACCTAAACTTGACTTATACAGGCTTAGGACTGTCATTCTAGTCAAGATGTCACTTTATAGTCTCTCACTTTATGTCAATTTAAGTACATATAATAAATAATGTACTGAATGGCTCATTCAATGGCTCCCGCCCGCCCCGCCCCGTTCTCTCTCTCGCAGCTCGCTCGGAGCGATGTCTTAATAGACCGAATGTCCGATTAGCGTAGAGAAACGTTTCTTTTTCTTCATTGCACAGTAACGTTTCCTAATCGTTCTTCGTACATGACCGAAACAAGAGTAATTGACACCCGCTCAGAACAATAAGACACCCGAATAAGGTCGGAAAGGTCTGTGTTGATGTTGATGACAGGTTCATTGTGTAGCAGTGGCGCCCCCCCCCCCCCCCCCCCCCCCGTAAACTTCACTCACGCACCGCACGCACCAAACTTCGGAAGGCTGTATCTGTATCCGATGCATACATAATATAGGTCTCAGAACAATAACTAATATTGTTCTGAGATATAGGTCTATTATCTCTTCAGTGATATAGGTCCAAAGGGGACAGAGGGGAAATGTGCACTGTAGGGCGTCTACCTCCTTTAGGACTTTAGGAGGCCGTGTTGCTCTATGATCTTTGGAGTTATTGTTCTGAGGGAGTTGTACAAAAAGAGAAAAAGTATTTAGTATTTTTACCTTTTTATTTTCGTTAGATGTTTTATAACTATTTATCCTAAGTTTATCTAATTTTCAGCTTGTATGCTTTTAGCCCAAAACCCTTGCAGCAGCTGTTTAAAAAGAGCCGCTCCCGGCACACTGAATTTCTTGAAGTAATCTTCTTCCAGCAGTTTGGCTAACCAAGCGCTTGTTTTGGGGAATCTGGAAATTAAGAGATTTGGCTAAATTAATAGCATTACACATTTATCTATCTGCAATCTTCTGCAATGTGTAGATGTGTAGATACATACTACCACAGAATAACTATAGTACTGCCAAGGTAAACTCATTTTTCACCGACTTCACAAAAGGAGGAGCTTTACAATTCGTCGGGAAATTATTGAAATTAGTAATACGTTTGATGGACTTCCAAAGTAGTTTTGAGTTTTTACCTGCCTTTGTTAAGTCCTGTGCATCGTAATATCGTTTGGCCTTTTTAATAACTTTGTTGCAGAAATTGCGATATCTGGATGGATCTGGATTATGAATTATGAATTTGAATTACCTATGATGTGAAAATGGGGAAATCCGGTGACCCATCCAATTCCAACTACTTACTCACTTGTCTGTATCCAACGGGTGTATCCCCTGCATGGCAACAGCAGTGGAGCCCACGCTGAGGTCAGCGATGGTGAGGTGGTCAGTGGCGATGTACGGCGTACGCTCCAGGTATATCTCTACTGTGCTGTACGCGTCTTCTATGTCGGCTAACAGGGCTTCCGTGGGTGGGCCGGCGCCTAGCATCATTGTGGGACGCTGACGTGACAAAGTGTATTTCGCTAGTAATTCGTCTTTATTGATCTACCAATTAAGTTAATCTATAAATTAACTATAAATGGTTGTAAGGTGGAAATTTTTACAACAGTGACATGTTTGGCGGCAAGGGGCGGCCACGTAGGCCTCGGTGCGAGGCATTTGACGGGGGCGGGTTGCGCCGTCCTCACAAGAGGAAACAATCAACTTAGGGGGCGTCCATTAATTACTTGAGGCGTTCAGGGGAGGGGGTGGGAGGGGGTCGAGCCGAATCTCATCTAATCTCACGTTGGGGAGAGGGGGTGTCTCGGCAAATATCACGTAATATTTTTTTTCGCAAGAAACATAGTGAAATTGCGAAATAACCGGCCAAGTGCGAGTCGGACTCGCGCACGAAGGGTTCCGTACCATTATCTATAAAAAACCGCAAAAAAATCAATGGGAGCCCCCCTTAATATTAAATTTATTTAGTTTTTTAGTATTTGTAGTTATAGCGGCAACAGAAATCGTCATCATCTGTGAAAATTTCAACTGTCTAGCTACCACGGTTCATGAGATACAGCCTGGTGACAGACAGACAGACAGACGGACAGCGAAGTCTCAGTAATAGGGTCCCGTTTGGCACCCTTCGGGTACGGAACCCTAAAGAAGGGTTAATATTAAGTAAAACATGATCCTCCACGAAAATAATATAGTCATCATAATAAACAAATTAGAATCTTTTTTTTTAAATAAATCCAACACCTTTACAATAGAAATACATTTTTCAAAATCTCACGTGAGATTGTGGGATGGGGGAGCGGGTTGAGTAAAATCTCACGAAATCTCACCAGGAGGAGAAGAGGGGGGGTCAGAAAATCCCCGAAAAGCCCTCGCGTGATTAATGGACGCTCCCTTAAATCGGTTGTATTTGAATATGTTTTGTTCACCCGTACTTAGTACTTACTGCCACAGCCTTGAGTCTGTAGAAAAAAACTCCCGCGTCGAAATACATTCTCTCGTCGATAATGGCGCGTAGGTTAGCGTCTGACGGATAGAGCAAGTCACGCTTTTCCCCTCCATACCGTTCTACGAGATACTTGATTACAGCGTGGCTGGAAAATTAACAATTTATATGCACACAGCAAAGCTCTTGTAAACACCCAGCACCAGCATGCCTGCCCCGCGGCGCGAGGTGAAGGACCCAGCACCAGCATGCTTGCCTCCGCGGCGCGAGGTGAAGGACCCAGCACCAGCATGCCTGCCCCGCGGCGCGAGGTGAAGGACCCAGCACCAGCATGCCTGCCCCGCGGCGCGAGGTGAAGGACCCAGCACCAGCATGCCTGCCCCGCGGCGCGAGGTGAAGGACCCAGCACCAGCATGCCTGCCCCGCGGCGCGAGGTGAAGGACCCAGCACCAGCATGCCTGCCTCCGCGGCGCGAGGTGAAGGACCCAGCACCAGCATGCGTGCCCCGCGGCGCGAGGTGAAGGACCCAGCACCAGCATGCCTGCCTCCGCGGCGCGAGGTGAAGGACCCAGCACCAGCATGCCTGCCCCGCGGCGCGAGGTGAAGGACCCAGCACCAGCATGCCTGCCCCGCGGCGCGAGGTGAAGGACCCAGCACCAGCATGCCTGCCTCCGCGGCGCGAGGTGAAGGACCCAGCACCAGCATGCCTGCCCCGCGGCGCGAGGTGAAGGACCCAGCACCAGCATGCCTGCCCCGCGGCGCGAGGTGAAGGACCCAGCACCAGCATGCCTGCCTCCGCGGCGCGAGGTGAAGGACCCAACACCAGCATGCCTGCCCCGCGGCGCGAGGTGAAGGACCCAGCACCAGCATGCCTGCCTCCGCGGCGCGAGGTGAAGGACCCAGCACCAGCATGCCTGCCTCCGCGGCGCGAGGTGAAGGACCCAGCACCAGCATGCCTGCCCCGCGGCGCGAGGTGAAGGACCCAGCACCAGCATGCCTGCCTCCGCGGCGCGAGGTGAAGGACCCAGCACCAGCATGCCTGCCTCCGCGGCGCGAGGTGAAGGACCCAGCACCAGCATGCCTGCCTCCGCGGCGCGAGGTGAAGGACCCAGCACCAGCATGCCTGCCTCCGCGGCGCGAGGTGAAGGACCCAGCACCAGCATGCCTGCCTCCGCGGCGCGAGGTGAAGGACCCAGCACCAGCATGCCTGCCTCCGCGGCGCGAGGTGAAGGACCCAGCACCAGCATGCCTGCCCCGCGGCGCGAGGTGAAGGACCCAGCACCAGCATGCCTGCCTCCGCGGCGCGAGGTGAAGGACCCAGCACCAGCATGCCTGCCTCCGCGGCGCGAGGTGAAGGACCCAGCACCAGCATGCCTGCCTCCGCGGCGCGAGGTGAAGGACCCAGCACCAGCATGCCTGCCTCCGCGGCGCGAGGTGAAGGACCCAGCACCAGCATGCCTGCCCCGCGGCGCGAGGTGAAGGACCCAGCACCAGCATGCCTGCCTCCGCGGCGCGCGGTGAAGGACCCAGCACCAGCATGCCTGCCTCCGCGGCGGGAGGTGAAGGACCCAGCACCAGCATGCCTGCCTCCGCGGCGCGCGGTGAAGGACCCAGCACCAGCATGCCTGCCTCCGCGGCGCGAGGTGAAGGACCCAGCACCAGCATGCCTGCCTCCGCGGCGCGAGGTGAAGGACCCAGCACCAGCATGCCTGCCTCCGCGGCGCGAGGTGAAGGACCCAGCACCAGCATGCCTGCCTCCGCGGCGCGAGGTGAAGGACCCAGCACCAGCATGCCTGCCTCCGCGGCGCGAGGTGAAGGACCCAGCACCAGCATGCCTGCCCCGCGGCGCGAGGTGAAGGACCCAGCACCAGCATGCCTGCCCCGCGGCGCGAGGTGAAGGACCCAGCACCAGCATGCCTGCCTCCGCGGCGCGAGGTGAAGGACCCAGCACCAGCATGCCTGCCTCCGCGGCGCGAGGTGAAGGACCCAGCACCAGCATGCCTGCCCCGCGGCGCGAGGTGAAGGACCCAGCACCAGCATGCCTGCCTCCGCGGCGCGAGGTGAAGGACCCAGCACCAGCATGCCTGCCTCCGCGGCGCGAGGTGAAGGACCCAGCACCAGCATGCCTGCCCCGCGGCGCGAGGTGAAGGACCCAGCACCAGCATGCCTGCCTCCGCGGCGCGAGGTGAAGGACCCAGCACCAGCATGCCTGCCTCCGCGGCGCGAGGTGAAGGACCCAGCACCAGCATGCCTGCCTCCGCGGCGCGAGGTGAAGGACCCAGCACCAGCATGCCTGCCCCGCGGCGCGAGGTGAAGGACCCAGCACCAGCATGCCTGCCTCCGCGGCGCGAGGTGAAGGACCCAGCACCAGCATGCCTGCCTCCGCGGCGCGAGGTGAAGGACCCAGCACCAGCATGCCTGCCCCGCGGCGCGAGGTGAAGGACCCAGCACCAGCATGCCTGCCTCCGCGGCGCGAGGTGAAGGACCCAGCACCAGCATGCCTGCCTCCGCGGCGCGAGGTGAAGGACCCAGCACCAGCATGCCTGCCTCCGCGGCGCGAGGTGAAGGACCCAGCACCAGCATGCCTGCCTCCGCGGCGCGAGGTGAAGGACCCAGCACGCGCTTTACATGTATCTCACTATTCCTTCCCCCCCGTGATTAATCTGTCCCCCGTGTTCGGTATGCTACGGTTGCAGAACACATCCGAAAATTTAACTACCGCCTGTAGATGAAGCGTCTCACGAAGAAGTTTTGACTCCAAAACTTGTTCGTGACAGGGTGGGATGTGTTAGCGACGGCTACAGTCGCGTTCGAAAGTAATCCGAAATAATATTACACACATGCCATCCCTGTCGCTCAGTGTCTTTTTACGTGAAATTAGCTTGCGTACGTTATGTACTAAACGTAATGCGATGTCCAATTGTCCAATGTATTGGACACACACGTATGTGACGTATGGTGTAGGTAGTTTCAATATGTTTTACCTTTCGCCTATGTTCAAGTTGCCATCCCGAAGAACGGGAATAGTTCCCATAGGATTCATCTGAAACATGGAACGAGTAAAACACATAATGCTCAAGCCTTTTTCCCGTTGTACGGCGAAATTTCAAGTCTTTTAGGAATATATCAGCTCTCAAAATGTCGTACTTTGCACTGGTTCGTAGCTCTCTTGAGTGTTGCTCTAGTATATGGTCTCCTCATTATCAGTGTCACATCGACAGAATTGAGAAGATTCAAAAGAGATTTCTATTCTTTTTGTCCGTGCATCAGAAAAAACTGTCCACCCTGCCATTTTACGTGGACCGATTGAAGTTTTTTAATTTCATGTCACTAGAAAATAGACGATCAGTAGCGGACCAAGTATTGCTATATAAAATTTTAAGGGGTGGTTTAGTTTGTCCGGAGTTGCTCTCGAAGGTCAGGTTGGTAGTGCCACGCAAAGATGCTCGAATTGTTAATTATCGTCCATTCTACGTAAACTTGTCCAGAACCAATGTTGGGTATAATTGTATAACTAATAGACTTTCTCGATCTCACAATAAGTTATGTCACTCCAACGATCTTGACATTTTTAATCTTAGTCTAAGTAAATTTAAAAATAACATTGTAGCGGCTTTTGCCAAGTAATTTAGTTTTAAAATATATTTTATTTTATTTTTGCAAATAATAGTTAGTAACGGTAGGTTCAGTAGTTTGAACTGTTTTATTTTTTTAATGTAGGTATGTTGTGTTCACCTATAATTGGGTCTACACATAGCTAGATGTACTGTTTTTTCCATTTGTGTGTATTGTGTAAGATCTGTTGGTAAACCTTAATAAATAAATAAATAAATAAATAAATAGGCAGTCTGTATAAAGACCTCCATTTGCTACGATCCAAACATACATCTTTCGCTTTCGCAACCTTCGTAAGTCTCTGCATACATGCTCGCTGGATACGGGTAAGTGAAACACAGTCACGGGGTAAAGTAAAGATGTGGTACAGGACCGCACCAGCCAGGATTCTTGGTACGTACCATAATAAATACATAAAAAAAGCCTTTAATTCTGGAGAAAACAGCTTACAAAACAGAAAGTAATTTAACTTACATCTATAAATTACAGTTTTAAATATTGTATTTTTTTTATTCCAGACCCCTGATTTGGGTAAAGACCTCCTCCAATTTGTACCAGTCGACTCAATTTTTTGCCTTTTTCATCCACGTTGGGCCCCCTACTCTAGTTATTTCGTCCTTCCAACTTCTTTTTCCTAGAGGACCTTCCCTTGTAGCTTTGGTCTAGCGTTGGTCTTGTAATCGCGCTAGATGTCCTGCCCACTTCCATTTGAGTTTTTTAGCATGAACTAAGGCATCTATAGAATAGAATAGAATAGAATAGACGTTTATTGCGTTATAATCTTACAGGCTACACATTACATCCCACAAAACCAAATGTTAGTTTGGTTTGTCTGTGGGTCGGGAGTCGCACTTCCTAATTGACTTAAATAAACTATGCAATATGATAATCTTGGTTTTTCTTCGTATTCGTACGTATCATAGGGTAACTTATATATTTCAGCGGTGCGAGCGCAGAGAAGCCCCCAAATAGTCTTCGGGTTAGTTTGACATGTATCACACAATAAACATCACGTAGTGCTGAATAAAAATGCTTTTAAAAAGACATGTTTCCATGAAATGGCGGGGCACATCATGATGCGCCCAATTCTATGATCGGCCGCCGACATACATATACAACGTGTAATGAATTAACGCAAAATGAGAAACTACTTTGTTATGGACGTCATTCTGAGCAACTTTCATTATGAAACCGATTTGATCAGAGCAAGTTTATTTTTCACCTCCTAGTTCATTTTGGCCTGAGTGGATCAGCTGATTTTATTTTTATTTTATTTATTGAACAAAAATCCACAGCCGTACATAAAGTTAAACAAGAATATAGACTAGTGGCTCTGTGAGCTGTAGACCTCGCGAGTATGTCGGTGGGAAAGCTGAACTGCTAACACACATAAAAAAAATAACCCAAATAATTTTCTTTCAATAACACATACAAACTTATGAATGTACCTGGTTACGTACATGCAGTATGAAAGTAGCCGCACCAATAACTTTGTAAACTACATTTCGCGATCTTTAATACAACCTATTGACTTTTTACTAAAATTATATAGTCTGTTTCACTCTCATGGTCTTTACGAATCCAACGACACCTCATTTGTTAATATCCATCAAGCCGTTTGGGTTGTAGCGATTTTTTTACATTTTAAAACCCCATATCTCCGCCATTTTGAAAAAAATCTAAAAACTGGCTAGAGTAAAAAATTCTATTTATTTTTCCAACCTGCTCACAAAATTTCACGAGAATCGGTTCATAAATGCGACCTGTAGAGGAGAACAACCGGACAGACATACGAAAGCATTTTTGCCCAAACCTGAAACGCAGACGCTTCGCTCGCTTCGCTCGCTCGGTCAATTAAATAACTAGGCCAATTAAGGATTTCACTATGTAAATAGTCAAATAAGGACAGGTGAGAGTACATTCAAAGAGACAGTAACTTCGAACAGTACTAATCTACGTGTCTAAAGGTGGGGTACAGTGTACATGTACAGTATTGTACAGTAATATGTGCAGTGTAGGCGTGTGTGTGAGAGGTTGTGTAAGGGGGTGAGGGTGTGTGTGTGTGTTTATGTCAGTTGGTATATGTGTTTCTATGAATGGCAATTACAGCAAAAAAAAAACAATACAAATAAATAAATTCGATGTAAGTATTATAGTCCAATCAATAAAAATATAAAGTTGTATTGTGGCGATGGTAAGAGTAGGTTGACATGGCGTTAGTCCAATACAATTTTGTCGTCTTCTAATAACTTCAGCACTACCTACCGCTTAAACCACAGATTAATAAAGAGTTCTTAAACATAGGTTTACTGGTGAATTTGTATTGAGAAGTGAAAATTAAAGTTGCTCTGATCAAATCGGTTTCATAATGAAAGTTGCTCAGAATGATGTCTCTAACAAAGTAGTTTCTCATTTTTCGTTAATTCATTTACACCTTGCATAGGGGTACGTACTTCACCTCTACTACGTCTTTGACTACCACAAAGACAGTGATATTTTTGTGATGTGAATAAACAATATACTCCCTCACCTTTCTGAATTCCGGCGACTTATGTTCCAACTTTAACAGCGACGGTTCTTCCGTTCCGTAATGTAGACCCAAGATGTCCGCCAGCATCATGACTGCACAGGAAGGCGGGCTTGCTATGTGCTTATACAATATCAAATTGGGCGCCATTTTAAGGAAAAAAAATGTCTCTCCAACCGAAGTTACGGTAGACTGTGACACACACGACCTAAATGTAATCTGAATTGTTTTTATAATACGGGCTACAGATTATGATAATAGCTATCAGATAGTACGATGACGTGCATGACGACCATGCTTCATTCCTAAAATCGATGATAGGCTGGCAAACAGCTGGCCAATGACACATGATATTTGATGTAAGCATTTCTAGATGGCGACACTTGCACAAAGGCCATCGATTTTCTGGGTTGATTTTTTTAGAATTTGCGGTTTCTTTTACAAATAAAGAACCAAGATATGCGATATAAAAATATCTAATAAATGTAATATGTATGAATTAATTAGTCAACATAGTTCCATGCATCGTGCAACAAAGGCAGGAATCAAGTTATTCTACTACGCTTTGTTTCGCTGCCAGGCGTTCTCGAGCATTTTCTTGAAGATGGCAGCACCAGGCAGGCTAATGTTTCTGAAGCTCTCATGCTCCCTGAGTTTGCCGAGCCACGCACCAGTCTTCGGGTATCTAGGAGAAGACATCAAATTCATAAGAACTACAAACATAAATATATACTTTTTAGGATTCCGTAACAGAAGGGTGCCAAACCGGACCCTATTACTAAGCCTCCGCTGTCCGTCTGTCACCAGGCTGTATCTCGTGAACCGTGATAGCTAGACAGTTGAAATTTGCACAGATGATGTATTTCTGTTGCCGCTATAACAAAAATACTAAAAAAATAATAAAAAAAATATTTAAGGGAGCTCCCATATAAGAAACATGATTTTTTTTGCCGTTTTTAGGGTACCGTACCCGAAGGGTGCCAAACGGGACCCTATTAGCTCCGCTGTCCGTCCTTCCGTCCGTCAGCGGGTCCTAGAGCACGAACCGTAACAGCAAGAGAGTTGAAATTTTCACAGTATGTGTATATAATATGTTGCCACAACAACAACAAATACTGAAATACGAGAGATAGGGCAAATTAAAGGGGGTCCCCATACAAGTGACGAGTTTTTAATTTTCTTTTTGTTTTATTGTTTTAAGTGCTTAAGTTGTGTTGTACGATGGTACGGTACCCTTTTTGTGCGATTCCGACTCGCACTTGACCGATTCTTTATAGATAATGATACGGAACCCTTCGTGCGCGAGTCCACATCGCACTTGGCCGGTTTTTTGTATCTAAATATTTTGCAGCGAACTTACAAACCTAAAATTAACCCTGTCGCTAGCACATCTATCTATTGTTCGCTAATCGGCTCGCTCGCATAAGGACACGCGCTGTTATGATTACAGAACGTAATTTTATTAATTTTGCTCGATAGAACAGTCTCCTGAAGTTGCCAGAAAATCTGTCTGTCACAATTATTTATTTTACAATTTCGCACCGCATCTGAATTTGTGTTCTTGTTATTTATCTAATCATTATAAAAATGGCACAGTATGTTCCTCAGTTAGACTTGCTTAGCTTGGCTTTAACCTTTTTTATATAATTTCCTCTAAAAATACGTTAAGGATGAAATTCTAAGTTCTGTTTGCCTAGGGCCCGCCCTTAAGAGCTTCTGAGAAACTATTTAGCCATCGATAACTTCAGTACGGTTTTTGTTCACAGTTATTAAATAGCAAACGAAACTCACCTGTCTGTATCCAATGGGTGTATCCCCTGCATGGAGAGCGCCGTGGAGCCGACACTCAGGTCAGCGATGGTGAGTTGGTCAGCGGCAATGTACGGCGTGCGGCCCAGGTAAAGCTCGACGGTACTGTACGCGTCTTCTATCTCCGCTATTTGCTCCGGCGTCGGGCCGGTCGCGCCTTGTACAAGAGCCGCGAACTGCAAGGAGTTTATAACAATAGGGTAAGTTGCCAGCGACTTCTGTTCATTGATCAGATGAGTCAGCCAGCGGGTTTTTAACCGACTTAAAAAAAGGAGGGGGGTTTCAATTCGGTTGTATGTTTTTTTTTTGTTTTTTTTTGTCATCATTATTATTTTTATAGTTTGTTACGTCGAAACTGGTACTATTGAATAGAAAGAATTTTTGAAATCGGATCATAAATTTTATTAACCGATTTCAAAAATTATTTCTTTGTTCGAAAGGGAAGCCCAATAGTTTGGTCCCGTTTTTGAAAATCAGGAATCGGTCCAGTAGTTTGGTCTCTACATGAAAAAACTGTGAAGTTTAATTTGTTTTTACCTGGATGACATTATACAGCCAGTCTTTTTGGTGTTTATAGTAATTGTCGCGAGATTAATTCTGGCTGTTTGGATCATATATTCGTTTATTAACCGACTTCCCAAAGGAGGAGGTTTACAATTCGTCCGGATATTTGTTTTTTTTTTTTTTTTTTTTATTTTTTTTTTTTATGTATGTGCCTCGATAGCGCCTAGACGGATGGACCGATTTGAAAAATTATTTTTTTGTTTGAAAGGGTTTACCTTCCCATTGGTCCCATTGACACCAGGTCAGGATCTGATGATGGGATCCTGGAGAAATCGAGGGAACTCTTCAAATATTATAGGCAGACATATAGTGATTTTTGTGTTTTTCATAATAACTCGTGCAAATGCACATGGTAAGCATAATATTGTGATGCGGAACTGCTGATGAAGACCACATATGGCCACCAGATCTGCTCAATACTAGGTACAAATACAATGCGTGGCTGACGGGCAGGCAACGCATAGCCTAAACCGGTGGACCTAGAGCAATGAAACTTTGTACAGGGGTTCCTTAGTAGCGTGTTGTAGCACTGATATGAGATTTGACAAAATTAATTCCCCAAGGGGGGGGGGGGATAAGGGGTTACAGTTTGTATTAAACTCAATCTAATCAAATATGGTTTGTGGAAGTCGGTTTTTTCTAAAGTTTACTTTTTGTTTCAATTATATTACGTAATACGTATGGACTTCACTGTCAGGAGACAGATTTCGTAGGCTCGTTTTCGGGTCTTTAGACGACATTTGTGTACCGAGCGGGGAAGACTAAGTGATAGGTCATGAAGTCGTTATTTTTTTTAAGTTTTTAACTTGGTGAATTATTGAATTAGTATTTGACGATGTCGTAGGTGTACAGACCGCCAAACTCAAGTGGAACTGGGCCGGACATGTCTGCCGAATTCATCCAGGCGAAATCAGCCACTGAATGGATATCTACAGACTGACAACGGCGTAGGGGAAGGCTTAGAAGGAGATGGAGGGACGACCTGGATAAGTGCTATCAGTCTCTGGAACAAACTTCCCAGTGCTATCAGGGACAGTCCTTAACTCAACATTTTTAAAAATCGCTTAAAAGAACACTATCTTTCTCTACCTTAATATAATTAAGTTTTATATGTAAATATGTTTTTTTTTAAATATTATGCATGGTTTTTATGTACCCGTATGTATGTACTTATTAGTAAGTAGTCTATTAATTTAATACTTATCGTTGTGCACATAATGTAGGTCTATCTTTTGTTAATCCTGTCCATCCTAGGTTTGCTGGAAGAGATCTCTTATTAGCAGTGATCGGAGTAGGCAGAGCTATTTAGGTTCATTGACCGCAAACATTGATATTATTATGGATAATCCATGGTATTGGGACTGATACTCCGGGGTTTTAATAAATATAATTGTTTTTATCAATAAGTATAAAACATGGTTTATGTAAGGCAATAAGCGCATGAGCGACATTGTAAATTTTATATCAGCAACACGTTGCTAAACTTTTTTCCTAACGTGCGACGTTGCCGCTTTGTTGAAACTCGTCGTGATATCGCCAAACAAAAACAATAGCGGGGTGTTCCTCGAAACGAAACGAAACGAAAACAAGAGTGACCCACCTGTTTTTGTCTCTTTCTACACCACTAGAATTCAATTCAAATCCCGAGATTCGGGGAGTATCCATATTATTCTTACATATGGCAAGTACATAAAATATCTCTGCCTACTCCGATCACTGCTTATTAGAGATAAGCTCGCTTTTGTACATGTTTATTTTTTCCATTATTAAGTGTCTGTATTCTGTTTTTGTGCAATACAGTATAATAATAATAATATATATTTTTTATTTCAAGCATTAAAAAACCCATAAAAATAAAATAAAAGCAGACAAAAAGTAGACATACCTAGAAATTAAAAATTATACATTGAAAAATAATAATAATACGATGACTGCGGGCGTGCGGCTCGTGCGGCTCCTGCGGCGCGTCTAGGTGCGCGTCCACCTCTACTCACCGAGACGGCCCGCAGTCGGTTGAAGAAGACGCCGGCGTCGAAGTACATCCGCTCCTCAATGGCGGCGCGTTGTTCCATGTCGAAGGGATAGAGGGCGCTGCGGTGTTCGCCGCCATACTTCTGCACTAGGTACTTGATGATGGCGTGGCTGGAAGGACGAAATAAATCTGTGGGAGTTTCTTTGACCTTCTTCTCGCACGGTGGTCCAGAGTAGAGAAGGGGCCAAAATTACGTAAGTATTCTAAAGGCTGGATTTTACCATCAAAAAGTTATGCGAGAATAAGTGTCCCGGGGATAATTTGTATGACAATGACAGTTCAAAATGAGGTCATCCTTAAAATATGTGTATGAGTAAATCAAAGAAGACAAAATTTTGCATCGGTAACATTTTTTTTAATCAAAATTGGTCCAGTAGTTTGACTTTTATGGGGTCAAACTACTGGACCAATTTTAACCCTTTCAGTCGAGAGATTGTCATTCTCCTGGCCGAAAAGGAAAAAAAATGACATTAAAATTAGGGCAAATTAAGTTCTTCTCATACCCTTGCAATAGACAATAATTGACGTCTTGGCTGTCACTGTCAAAGTCAAGCACTTTTTGTGCTAGCGTTGTGAGTTTTGATCTCAGGTTTTGATTTGAGCAACATATCCAAAGGTATCATACCAAATAAGTTTCAAAACTTTATTAATTTTGTCTGAAAAACACAGAATTACTGTATATTTGTTAATTACTATAATCAGCTGCGGCGATGCCCCCCCCCCCCCCCCCCCCCCACGCAAAATGGAGTACTGAATGGCAAAAGGAGT
This sequence comes from Argyresthia albistria, assembly GCA_963457715.1. NCBI lineage: Eukaryota > Metazoa > Arthropoda > Insecta > Lepidoptera > Argyresthiidae > Argyresthia > Argyresthia albistria. The sequence continues at coordinate 10,834,382 of OY735257.1, read as the reverse complement.
GACGCTATATGTTAAGCTAAATTACTGTTTGCTTCTGCTTCTGTTGACTTTAACTGGTTCGCCGACACATCTAATACAGCAATAGTTCGCCATTGTTCGGTCGTTCGAGCGGTGTGCGTCTGCGAGTGAAGGGTAAATAAATCTCGGTGCTGGCTGACCAATGTACCAATGAGATAATGAATTTATCCTAAGTACATTATACCAACCAACCCGCACTGAGCCAGCGTGGTGGAGTATGGCTCAATCTTACGCGGATCCAGGTAAAGGCCTGTGCCCTCGGTGGGGACATTAACGGGCTACATTTAATTTTTAATTTTTACATTATACAGGGTGCTTGGAGTATGGAGCGACAAAATCTTTAGGGGAGTACAGGACATCATTCTGAACAACTTTCACTATGAAAGCGAGATGATCAGAACAACTTTTTTTGACATCTCAATACATTTTGGGCCGATCAGTTATCAGATGATTTGTTAGAGAAGTGAAAAATAAAGTTGCTCTGTTCAAATCTGTTTCATATTGAAAGTTGTTCAGAATGATGTCCCTAACTCCCCAAAACGTTTTGTCGCTCCATACACCCGGTATGCGTGTTCTATCTGCGATGGAAAACATCGTGAGGAAACCTACATTCCCCCATACCTGCGGCGTGCTGAAGAACCGGCTAAAAGTGGGCACAATTGTGCCTCTGCCTTCCCGTATGGGAAAAGACGTGACGCTATGTTAAGTGTTATGTGACCTTAGGCGTGGTTCACACGGCATAGTCCTGCACGTTTTTTTGCAGTATACGTCTTAACGGATAAACAGTGGCCTAGGTTCACACGACGTATACTGCAAAAAAACGTGCAGGACAATGCCGTGTGAACCAAGGACACTGTTTATCCGTTAAGACGTATACTGCAAAAAAACGTGCAGGACTATGCCGTGTGAATCCAGCCTTAGGGAATGTTAACTCCCACCGCCCATCATTGGAACAACTATTTATGGAGTTTATTTGTATGGAGAAGTGAAAAAAAAAGGTTGGTCTGATCAAATCGGTTTCATAGTGAAAGTTGCTCAGAATGATGTCCCTAACAACCCCTTAAAATATTTCGCAGTTAGCCTGTAAAAACATACATACATACAAACATACAGGCCAACGACATAACCCTCCCCTTGGCGTCGCTGGTAGTCAGGTAATAAATAAGGCATGTTTTAAGCATACTTTACCTATCTGAGAGAGTAAAGTCCCCATCCACCAATACTGGAATTGTACCCATTGGATTGATCTGTAAAATTGAAAATTTAAATTGAAAAAGACTTTATCAGCACACATTACATAGAACAGACAATAGATTGCAGCGTCATAGTTAGTGCTAATAGGACCCGGCTCAGCAATGCCGAGCTGAGACGGTCTCAGCTCAGCGCTGGTTTTCAGCCGGACCTTTGGTACACATAGTCTATCCAAGCACAGGACTAATACATACACACGTAATTTTGATAAAAGGAAAAAAAACTAACAAGAAATATTACAACAGATGCATAAAACGCACCATTTTACCCGAGACGTATAGTATATATCCACCCGAGCCGCAGGCGACGGTTGATTAATAGTCAAGTCGAGGGTAAAATGGGTTTTATGCATGAGTTATACACTCTGGCCCCCGATTCCCGCGCTCTCGAGATCATCTCCCAAGTCAAGATATCGGTTTTGATAGCGCCTAAATCCGTCGAAAATGATCTCGATTCATATTTATTTCAATCGAAAACGGGTCAAGATATCTCGGTTGGTCGAAAAGCTAGTCGTAAGAATAGCTTTTTCTTGTTTTTGATAGAGATTTCGGTATCTCAAAATTGATATTTCGACTATGGACATGATCTCGCTAGCGCCAGAATTGCCCCCCAGCTTTTCACTTCGATTGTGAGGAAACTATACAGCAATATTGCAAACGCAAAGAAAAAATAAGGACTTCCCACCAATACACTTTTTTTAAAGACGTGGCAGTGGCACTTGGCATAGGTGGGTGTGTGTGGCTGCTTACCTGACAACCTTTGTCAGAGTCTGAGATTCAGACGAAGATTTTACTTTGTGCACGAGTGCATAAAATGCCAACCCAACTTTACGAGCATGAGAAGTGATAATTGAAACAAAAAGTAAACTTTAGAAAAAACCGACTTCCACAAACCCTATTTGATTAGATTGAGTTTAATACAAACTGTAACCCCTTATCCCCCCCCTTGGGGAAATAATTTAGTCAAATCCCATCTCAGTGCTACCCTACGCTAGTAAGGAAACCCCTGTACAAAGTTTCATGGCTCTAGGTCCACCGGTTTAGGCTATGCGTTGCCCGACATCCACGCATAGTAGATTGTATTTGTACTTAGTATTGAGCAGTTCTGGTGGCCATGTGTGGTCTTCCTCATCAGTTCTGCATTCCGTCATTCAACAGTAGAAACGGCTTTTAAAACCCTTTTATTAAAGTCAAAGATACGGACGGACGGACGGACGGACAGACGGACAGCGAAGTCTCAGTAATAGGGTCCCGTTTGGCACCCTTCGGGTACGGTACCCTAAAAAGTATCTATTTTGACATGACAGGCCACAAGCCTTTTGATGATGGAACTCGAGGGCGGCAGGGGGAACCCTAGAGTGCTTACTTGTACACCCATTGACTTTGGGCTCATTTAATTCAATTAGATTTAGCCCCGAAATGGTCAACCTGTAATGGGGCTGAGTTTTTAATATGTATGTTTAAATAAATAAGTTTTTATCGAAAGTACTGCCAAACAAAAAAGATACAAAAATATGATGTCATAAATGTATTAAATGACAGACATCATCTACTAGTTTTAGTAGTTACTGAAAATTCTTCAGCAAAATTCTATCGTGTGGGGAGAAAATATAATTTTTATGTGAAAACAGTTCTTTACCGGCCAGCTGAGTAACCAAAATGGTTGAGTTATTACAATCCATACCTTCTTAAACTCCGGTGACTTGTGTTCCAACTTCATGAGAGCCGGTTCTTTAAACTCCAGCTTAAGTTTCAGCATGTCTGCCAACATCATCACAGCACATGACGGGGGGCTGGCGTTCTGTTTGAACAGCAGTAGCTTCGGTGACATGGTGGACGCTACAATTAAATATAACATTCCTAAAAGCCAATGCGTATTCTTGTATGGAGAAAATTGTCTTTTTTTCGCGCAGCTATTAACCTAACGCAGAATAGTGTTACGAATAAAACTTAGTATGACATGTATACCTCTACTCAGTCCGGACTTTCATATTACATAAATTACTCAATGGTCCGGACTCCGGGCTGAGCTGAAGGAGCTCAAAGTTTGTATCATATAAAAGGTTTTTGAGATGTTATTGGTCTCCTAGGGGCAAGTTAAGTGTGTAAACGTAATTAATTATAATCATGGCTCAAAAAAGTGCTCCGTGGTCTAGTAGGTTTCACCTTGCGTCTCACGCAGGAGATGCAGGTTCGAATCCCGGTGCTGACCATGTACCAATGAGATAATTAATTTGTCTTAAGTACATTCACATCGCCGCACTATGGGAAAAAGTACGTCCTGTAAAACCTGGCCAAAAATTCAGATCTTTGTAACTACGATTAATGGACAGGTTTTTCCAAGTTTTTCCCATAGTGCGCCGGATGCATCGGCAGATGGCGGGCGTCTGCAGACGCATCTTTCTATGTCAAGAGGGGCCAAAAGACCCAGACATGTATCACATCAGTTTATTTATTTATTTTATTTGGGAAATCAACAGCACATAGACAAACAAATTACAAAGAGCAAAGATACATTATGAAAGCCAATAACAGATATGATCAGTTTCTGATCTCGTCCGGAGTCTAATAATATAAGATGTTGCGAATCAACACTAATGCCCGGTTTCCTAGGCGCTGATTAAAGTTAACAGGTTGGTTAAATCAGCTTCAGCCAATCACGAGCCGCTCGCTATTATTCAAAATGACGGCAAGTGATTGGCCGAAACTGATTTAACCAACCTGTTAACTTAATCAGCGCCCAGGAAACTGGGTATTAATAATCTAACAATACTTATATGAATTAATTAGGACAGGATGAAAAAAGCAGTTGCTTTGTACTTACCTAATCTGACTATAATAGTTTTGAAGGGCATTGGCACGTACGTTATGTGATCTGGCGACAGATAGTAAATCTAATCAATAAGTTTATATCATAGGATTATAAATACTAGGTAAACCCTAACTGAAACGTAAGGTAGGTATTATGTTTGTGATTGATAAGATAGATTGTGAAATAACACAACAAATCATATTTCTATTGAAAGAATAATAAATGAAGATTGGTGCCATTTGGGCGCATGGATTAATTTAGTTAGATCAAGGTACAAAGTCCAGTTAACGACCAAACCAACAGATATCAATTCCAATTAGGTATGTGCTCCCAAAAATAAACATTATACTTACAATAGATACACTTTGGCGAGAAATGCTAGACATTAAATAATGGCAACATTTGCAGACTACTGTGTGTGTGTTTTCTATAGTGACATATTTGGCTTGTCAATCTATAATCTATTCGGTAGTGGATCAAAGTGATTTAACAGGTCGAGTGATACCCTTTTTTGCCAAAATACAAATAATGTTGTGCCAAAAAAATCGAGGCTATCGAGAGCATTCGTTCAGTGAATGCTTGTCTGTTTACTTTATTGTCGAAGTTATTTCTAAAGCCCTAATAGATGCTACAATATTGTAGTATGCCATACTTATGTCTACTTTTTGCAGGTGTAAATGAAAATGCGACATTTAAGGGAATTTCAACTATAGGTATCGAAGCGAAGCGAGCAACATTATTTCGCTAAGTGACATTTCGATCTGCTAAATCACTTTGAATAATTACTACCGAAAGTGATGGGTAACTCGACTCAACTCGACCCGAACAAGCGCGCGAATGAAGCGCACCTACAAATCGGTTAGCTTTGAACCGATTTGAATCGTTAGACGGTCAACCTACAACTCGGTTTGGTCAAATCTTTGAACCGATTTGAATCGTTAGAACGTCAACCTACAATTCGGTTTGGTCAAATCTTTGAACTGATCTGAATCATTGGATCGTCAAACCGGTTTGAACCGAGTTACCCATCGCTACGAATAGGGTATAAATATGCAGTGGGGCCCTAAATGTCACTTATGTTGCCATTAATTAATGTCTTGCCAAAGCATAATTTTACAAACCTTAGCTATAAGTTGTAACTTGTACAGACTGTTTTATAAAGTCACGTTATATGATGATTTTTCAGGTCATAATGTTTCAGCAGCAGGCAAGCATTCATTTACTATCTCTATAATACTTTTAACTTGCTCTTCTGTTAATCTTTCCTCGCTTTCCTGCACTATCTGTAATAAACAACACATGAGCAATAGAGAAAATAATGTTACCATTAAGGACAAAGCCTTGTTATCGGAAGTAAGGAACAGAGAAAGGTAATAAAGAATTTTAAAGCATCATATTTTTCGGTTAGAGTGTAGATAAGGGAGTGCCAAGAAAATCAAACTTAGATTCTGCCCCCTTATTGACACCTGGCCTATTCTTGTTGTTAACCGAGATGGAGTCTACTCCACAAAAGGAGGAGGAGGAGGTGGTTTACAATTCGTCGGTTTTTTTTTAATGTATGTACACCAACCGATTACGCCTAGACATTTTTTGTTTGAAAGGGTTTACCTTCCCATTGGTCCCATTGACACCAGGTCAGGATCTGATGATGGGATCCTGGAGAAATCGAGGGAACTCTTCAAATATTATATAGTGATTTTTGTGTTTTTCATAATAACTCGTAGTGCAAATGCACATGGTAAGCATAATATTGTGATGCGGAACTGATGATGAAGACCACACAAGGCCACCAGAACTGCTCAATACTAGGCACAAACTACTATGCGTGGCTGACGGCCAGAACATAGCCTAAACCGGTGGACCTAGAGCCATGAAACTTTGTACAGGGGTTCCTTATGTAGCATAGGGTAGGTAGCACTTAAGATGGTATTTGACGAAATTAATTCCCCAAGAGATGGAGTGATGAGTTGGGTCTATGGGATAAAGACTGGAAGGAGACAGCTCAGGATCGAATGGAGTGGAAGAGGGGGAGAGATGCCTATGCCCAGCAGTGGGATATTACAGGCTCATAAAAAAACCCCAAGGGCGGGGGGGGGGGGGGATAGGTGGTTACAGCTTGTATTAAACTCAAAAAGCACTTGACATTGGTTTTTAATCAAATAGGGTTTGTGGAAGTCGTTTTTTTTTTTTTTTAAGTTTTACTTTATTGTTTCAATTATTCTAAAAAAAACTACACTGAGATTGTTGTAGGTATATCTGTCGCAGTTAGTTGATCAAATCAGACACTTAACTAACACCCTAGCCTAAGCCTAGAGTCTAGGGCCTAGACCGTTAATTAAAGACCGATATTTAACCAAGTCACTAGTAGCATGCACGTTGGTTAAAACAAGATGGCGTTACGACAAAACAGCTGATTACTTTCAGAGTCACTGATACTTACAGTTAAATTACTTAAAGCCCAGCTTACGATGGAAGCCTACTACAGTATTAATGACTTCTTTCGGACGTGACTCACTCGATCAGACTATTTATTACTATGAAATTAAATACCATATTAACATGAAATTAATCAAATTAAAATGTGTTTAGAATCTATTCGCAATACATAGGTAAATTATAGTTTGTAATATACAATTTACTTAAGCACTTTTAAATAAGTACACATATTTAAATACAAACTGACATGTAAAATAATAATTTATGAAAAAATAAATACAATACAATACAATACAAAACAATACAATTTTTGTCAATACCCGTGTTTTGACACCCTAAAATCATAGCCCAAAAACTCACAACACCCTATCAAAGGAGTTGGCTAATTCTATGTATAAATTCATTAATTACTGCGTCTGTATTTAGTTTGTAGAACTTGTAGGAAATAATTAAATAATGAATAGTTGTTAATTTATTTTCTTTTATTCCGTGACTTTTGACGTCGCTAGAGGTGGGTCAACAAAGCATGCCGTAACGACAGCCGCGTACTCACTGAGCAAGGCGCGCTATATTTTTGGCAAACGTTGTGCAACGTTGGTTTGTTGTGTACAGTGGTTTTTTTGTTCACTCCCTCTGTGACTGCGGTCTTGCAGAGGGTACCACCGATCATTTATTTTTTGAATGTCCAAACTTAAATTACTCCCTTTATATCATCCTTCATCCCAATATTCCCAGACCCATAAATTTCTGTTAATGTTGGGCTATTCTCCGTTTATTAAAACCTTATGTATATGTTATTAAAACTAATAAAATAAAATTGTATAGGTAAGTATGTACCGTAGACAGAGAAAGGAATAGACGGAGTGCATGCGTACACCTTTGAGATGGAGATAGAGTTGGTTCTCAATAAGCATAAGGTTCAAAATCAGAGATTTTCTGCCACTCATCTGTCAAAACAAGAGCAAACAAGCATTTGACAATTCTCTGGCCAACAACAAAAACGCATACGCGGGTAAGGGACAGGTGATCGTTATTGTTTCTCGCTTACACAAAAATGATTCGTATTATGTCATCTCTTTCTTTTCTTTTTTAGGGTTCCGATCCTTAAAAGGAAAAAAGGAACCCTTATAGGATCACTTTGTTGTCCGTCTGTCTGTCTGTCTGTCTGTCTGTCCGTCCGTCTGTCCGACCGTCTGTCACGACCCCTTTTCTCAGGAACGCGTGGAGGTATAATGTTGAAATTAATATCGATTACTCAGGTCTATGGTCCCTTGGAGCTGTGAAAAAATTTAACTTCTAGGTCCACGCAATCAAAACATACCGCGATATTATGTCATAATTTTGCTGGATTTGTATGAACTCGCGTGGAACTCGCAAGGGAATCAAAACCTATAGGGTACTTCCGGTTGGCCTAGGGTCATGAAATTTGGAATTTAGGAAGGTCTTATAGCACAAGTTAAGGAAGAAATCCGAAAACTGTAAATTTCTGTCTGTCTGTCTGTCTCACCGTCTGTTAAGACTTTTTCTCAGAAACGCATGGAGGTATTAAGTTGAAATTAATATCGATTACTTAAGTCTGTGAACTCTTAAAGTTGTGAAAAAATCAAACTTAAAGGTCAACGCAATCAAAAGATACCGCATATGTCTCAATTTTGCTGAAATTACTGATATTCGCAAGGGAATCAAAACCTAGAGGGTACTTTACGTTGACCTAGAATCATGAAATTTGGCACGAAGCAAGGTCTTATAGCACAAATAAAGGGAAAAATCTGAAAACTGCAAATTTCTGTCTTTCTAAAAAATATTCAATTTCGTTTACATGGATGACATCACACTTTAGTTTTTTATGTGGAAACCTAATTACACGTGTTACGCTCTCCAAGTGTGATCGGAACCCTTGGTGCGCGAGTCCTACTCGCACTTGGCCGGTTATTTTCTGACGATGTGCCATCTCTATACTATACTCCCTTTACGGTAAGTACCCTATTGAGTAATTTATCAAAGTGATTTGGCTGGTCGAAATGTCATTTAGCGAAATAATGTTGCTCTCTTCTTAATCATAGTGACGTGTATTTTTGAATCGATTAAATGAATGTAATTAAACAGTCAGATGAATGAATAGTTTATACTTATTTCACAGATTTGCTAACGGGGCAGCTTAATAGTAGATTGTTTACCAAGGGAGGGAGTTTAGGGCGAGAGTGTTTTTTGAATCCTGAGGGAGTGAGGGATTCAAAGTACATCATTTGAGCCAAAAATAGTTTTTACTCCTGAGGTGGACACACTCTACTTTTCATCACCCTCTATGAGAAAAGTAGTAAGTAATCAATAAATTAACATACATGTACCTATACAGGGTGTAACAGAAAGGGGTGTATAAGCGGAAAGAGGGACATCATTCTGAACAACTTTCACTATGGAACCGACTTGATCAGAGCAACTTTATTTTTATTAACTCAGTATATTTCGGGCCTAACGCTCAGTTCATCTGTATGGTGGAGTGAAAAATAATGTTGCTCTGATCAAGTCGGTCCCATAGTGAAAGTTGTCCAGAATGATGTCCCTAACAATCTTATTTCAGCTTATACGCCCCTTTCTGTTACACCCTGTATTTATTTACACAATGGTCGTGATATGTTGTGTGTAATCGTTTGTTGGAAGAAATATCTTGTTAGAGATAAGCTCGCCTTGTACATTGTCTATCTATTATAAGTTTTCTGTATGTCATTCTTGTGTTAGTACAATAAAGAAATTACGAATTACGAATATGTCCTCCACAGAGTTAAAGCTTGTTTAGTATTGGCTAAATCTTGAAAATTGGTTCAAAAAGCATTTTCAGATACATAACCACTTTGTGCCTCTTGAATTTTTCTACAGGATTACAGTTTTTACATACCTATATTTCTCGTGATTTTATTGTTAACAGATCTTATATTTGTCATTCGCGTTTGTTGTTATATCATTAGGAGTTAGACACTCACTTTCACTCATATTCTTTACTCATATTCTCAAACGAAATTAAAATAATTACGGCATTCAGATTTGGCGCGCTTTGTTTACAAATTTTCGGTTTTCCACAACTTTTTAATTATTTGGTCCGTGTTTCGATATTCTGTAAGGTTGTTTCTCTGTTGTCAACTTGTCACCAATCGGTGTTAATCGATTCGGTTGATCGGATTATCTAATCTGTGTCGAGTACGCATTTTAGTACAAACTTTTTTTTTATTGGCTGTGTTTAGAATCCATCTCTCTTATGATTGGGTCTGTCAGCCTGAATGGTAGTGAAACTGATTAGTGATATTATTTTTTTTTCCTTTGTACTGGCAACAAAATTAAAAAGTTACTTTTAGTACCTAGGGACTAAATGACCTACTTTAGTCCCTGTTTGCTGGGACTAAAGTAGCTCGTTTTGAATAGAGGTGATGAAAAAATGCTCATTAACACGCCAACTGGTTATAGGCTATTTACACGGGTCGACCTTCGACAAAGATCATCGAAACTTTCTGGGATACCTATACAGGGAGTAACAGAAAAGTGTAGTCATATTTTAGGCGGTTGTTAGGGACAATATTCTGAGCAACTTTCACTATTAATTAAACTGATTTGATCTAACTGAAACTGGTTGCCCTAACAACCCCCTAAAATATAACTACACCCTTCTGTTACACCCTGTAGTTGAACTTCCCTCAAAAGTCGACATCATTTTCGTGTACACCTACAAAAAGTAGACATTAGTAAGGCATCTGGCATACTACATAAAATATTGTAGCATCTATTAGGGTTTTAGAAATAACTTCGACAATAAATTAAACAAACAATCATTCACTGAACAAATGCTCTCGATTTTTTTGGCACAAAACACTGTTTTTCGGCAAAAACTGGTATCATTAGACCTGTCAAATCACTTTGATCCACTAGTGTAGTGAATAGATTATAGTTGTGTGTATGTACCGTAAATAAACAAACTATTTTGTACTTAATTAACATATTTTATTATACATATATTGTGTTGTTTTGTTCTAGGTACTGCAACATCTTCAAAACCGGTCAACTGCTATAAATACGTGCCATCTCAGTCACTTGACATTGGCAGAATCATCAAATAGATGGAAGCCAAAAACTGAATTGAATTGGTTTTTTTGTTTCAGTCTTTGGTGCAATTGTAAACATGTTGTCGACTCCTACATAATTATTTCATGATTAATAGTTTCACAAAACCGAATTGGTTACTTTAGGTCACTTTCTGTGCCAAGTGCTAGTACTAAATATAGGTTGTGTTAGGTCACAACTTTATGAACCACCAGGACACGAGCAAAGCGGAGCGGAGCGAGGCGACTCCATGTAGTTTCACAAAACCGAATTGGTTGCTATTACCCTATCAAAGTTGAAATGTGTCTTGTTGCCTAGAAATGTTTAGACAACTTGTTAAACGTTTCGTTCACTCACTTGTCTGACAATACTCAAGCGACTTGGTTAAATGTTGGTCTTTAATTAACAGTCTAGGATGTTAGTTAAGTGTCTGATTTAACCAACTAACTGCAACATATCAATGGCAATCAGCATACAATAGCTGCACTAGAATTCATACAGAACAGGTAGATTTGGGGAGGAAATCAGCTGAACCAAGAGTAACCAGCGCTCAAACACTGGGAATTGGGAGAATTAGTCACAATTGATGACCCTTCATCTATCAACTAGTTCAACAGCTTGCTATTTTATAGGTACCATTTAACCACTAGCTCGTCCAACATCCATAAAAGTCCCAGATTGTTTATTTTGTTTTTTTCATAGGTTTCAAACTTTTTCTTGATGTGAGTAGGTTGAAAATTGCAAGCTGTGGGCGTTGGATGAATTGTTATGTACCTACTATAATATTTACCAATTGTATCTCCAACTCAGTCCTTGGTGGTGTGTTGATGATCATCAACTTTTCTATTTTGGTCAATTTGAACGGCTTTAGAGCCTCCAGGCATTTGTGTATAGCTTCTTCACTGTGCCTCTTACAATCTGTCTCTTGAAGATATCGGACTGTCTGCAAGTATAAAATATAAAAGTTTGTACTTACTAATAATAACCCCATGACAGGTGACACCAAGACTATTGCAAGGGATTAAAGCTTAGCTTACAAATATTTCGGAAGGGTAAGGGTAAGGGTTAAAAATCTCCAAGAGTTAAACTGCTGTGTAGAGATTTGTTATGAGAAAAATGAAAGCAAGAACCTCATAAGTGACAGTCGCAAGAGATCCTTCCCTTTTGTGTTTTTTCTGCGTGTTATCTTTCAGCTGCTGAAGAATCTGCATTACTTCATAATTGCAAAGAAACGCGGCGTTTGCTTTTATACTGAAAATACAGTTATTAGGATCATTGAACAATATTTATGTAAAGCGCACGTAAAGCGTGTCAATATGCAAGTACCTATATATATGATGGGTATGTTGAACTATGTTGTACCTATTTATAATGATCATTTATTTACTCACGTTTCCATTTGCAACTCCCGTCAAACAAAGTAGGTAGAGGTAGGTATAGGTACTGGTATAATTACTTATTATACTACCTATACTACCTATTAGGTAGGGTTGGCCGCTGAGGTTGGCCGCGTGAAAGCTAAAATCGCTTGTGCAGATTGGTTCTTCTTCTGTCAATGTCAATGTCATATTGGTAATGGTAATAGACGTGCGCAAATCCTGTCTAAAGGAAAGAAAGGACATGGAACGAGACATCTTCTGTCCGGACATATGTCTGTTAATTTAGTCCGCGGAATACTCCGACCTCCGTGTATAGTCCGCGGACATAATGTCCGGACAGAAGACGTTCCATACTCCGGGATCGTTCCATACCCCGGGACATCGTTCCATACTCCGGCGATCGTTCCATACTCCGGGATCGTTCCATACTCCGGCGATTGTTCCGTACTCCGCCGGACACGGTGGATTATGTTTATCTAGACAGGTCCTTCGAGCAACGCGGCCTTACCTACGGAAAGGCAGTAGCCATTCGCACTATTTCCCCTCTGCCAAAGTACAAGCCCAGCTGGGCATATGCGTTTAATAAAACTAGTTGTCACTCGGATTTCCAACTAGACCGAGTCGAGTCGCGCGACTGAACGTTACCTACACTTAAAATGCCGGATTTCTCTGTTTTTTGCTGCAAAAAGAAGTTTGGGACATCAAACTTACAAAAGGATGGTGTTACATTTCACATGTAAGTAAATTTATATCGTTTTATTGCAATTTAATTAGATTAAGACACCAAATTCATATATTTTATCGTAATATTATTGTCGGATTTCTATAACAACATCGAGTCCGCGGTCCGTACAAAACTCGGATCCAGTTTAGCAACAAATCCAGCTAGAGCTCGTCTAAGCTGAAATGACGCGCCCCACTCCTTGGTTTTGTATTAAAAGTAAATACAAAAACAAGGATTGGGGCGCGTCATTTCAGCTTAGACGAGCTCTACTCCCCGATTAACGTTTAGAGATGCTACCTTTGCGATAATAGTATCGATAAATTTGGGCGGTGGGTGGGTGGCGTAATAAAATCCCAAGTGACAAATTATTATCATGATTTTATTTAAACTAACTACAGTCTATTCGTGATAAGAATGCAGTGAAATTTAAATTTAAATCTGTTAAACACTCACAGGACAGGACACAACCTTTGCGTTCGAAATTTTGCCTCCAACTGGTCACTGTGAACTTGGCTTGATAATTGGAAACGATTTGATTGGTTACGGGGCGTGGCTAGGCCGCCGGACAGTGATGACTTTACTGCATTTTTATCACGGATATACAATAGGTACCTATTATGATATTATAGGTTGTGTATTGCAAGTTTTTATTACTGGGTACCTATTATGACTGTTACAAGTTCAACAATACTATATCTCCCGCCCGCCTGAATACAACCACAGTGGCCAATTTTATAGCAAAGTGTAACGAGTCTCAGGAAAACACCTTTTAGTTTCAACACTTTTATTGAATATCACTATTTACACTGGCATAGATTCCTCTTAACAAGTTTATTCCACAAAATTCACAACAAGACTGCGCTCTGCTGGCGCGGACAGCCATTTTTATAGACTTCCATTGGCGCTTCTTTATAGTTTCCGGAAGTGATATTATTCTAACATTCATAAAAACTTCAGTAGCATAATAATTACGTATATTTTAATTCTAAAATATTCTAAAAATTAAGTAAACAATAAAGAAAGCTGTCAATAAAGAAAAGCATAACTTCTCAATTATTATGCTACTGCTAAACATGTGTTCCGAAATATTTCAAAAATTAAGTCAAATAGTATCTTAGCGGTTGAAAATTAATATCTTAGCTATTTAATAATTATGCTACTGTTACAGTCGGCCATCCGCCTCAGAACGAGTCCCTTCGTTCAATTAAATTTGTATACTTAACAATCAAAATAGCAATAAATAAAATATGATACTTCTAATAACTAACAAAAACAAAATAACTCAATTCATAACTAAAAGATTAATAAAATTATGTTTACGCACAAAGACAAGCAAAATTTAACATATGTATTATTTATTCTCGTGATACCTGAACATCATAGTTTATATACCAAAGAGTGCTATACCTGGGCGGCGAAAACTCACGCCAATCCTGCCCACACTCATATAATATAATAGTCTAGTAGTTAAAGGCGGCGAAACCTACGCCTATCCTGCCTTATCCATCATATTTTTATCCACATATTATGCATTGTAGATTCAGCATCAATCCAAGATTAATATTACTGTCATTTTTACTAATTTGTCGGGGTAGGTGATCATGAAAGGCTACGTTTTACAACTCATTTTCACTGGATTCTGATGAAGAACATGCTGCGTTGAAGCTTAGCCAAGGGAATATTTTATCAATCGCGATAATGTTTTCATAACGGCGACCTTTTCTAGTGATAGGAGTATCTTCAACGACGAAACGGTCATTTGGCAGTACTTTTTTTATTCTATATGGACCCTGAAATTTTGACTCTAGTTTCTTTGACTTCCCAGACCCTGAAGCTACTGCTTTAACTATTCTAACTAAATCTCCTTCCTTAAATTTAATTGATTGTTTTCTATTTCTATCAAATCTGGTCTTATTCTTTTGTTGATTTTTCTCGATAAGTTCACTTGCTTTACTCCTAACTTCATTTAATGGCATGTCCAACATGCCATTACCTATGTCTGAAATTACGTCGTTCAAAATTCCCTGTGATGGATTAATGATTTGTCTTCCAAATAATAACTCAGATGGACTTTTTTTTGTCACGTCATGCACTGTTGAGTTTATACCCATTTGTACGTCTGGAACGTACTCATCCCATGTTTCTGGTTTTTTGTCGTGAGACATCGCACCTAATGCTGACAATATACTTCTGTTAGACCTTTCTACTTGACCATTCGCTCGAGGTGTGGCTACCGAATTAAGTATGTGTTTAATTCCAATCGACGATACGAATGACTTAAATTTCTTACTTGTGAAGCTGGTACCTCTATCTGTAATCAATCTGACAGGTACCCCGAAATTACTGAAGAAATTTCGAAATACTTTAATACTTTCTTTGGACTTTGTGCTTCGAACCGGATTAAGACTGATATATTTTGTAAATGCATCTATTATTACGAGTAAGTATGTGTTTCGCTGCTTACTGCGAATAAATGGGCCTAGGTGGTCTGCATGCACAGTATGAAGGGGAATATCAAGTTTGGGAATTGGATGAAGTTCTCCAGCTTTTGCTCCAGATGGTGCTTTGTGATGTGCGCACTCCAGACAGGCCGATACATACTTTTTTACGAACCTGCGCATTTTCGGAAACCAGTAAAAGGCCCGTATTCGTTCTAGAGTTTTTTGAAACCCGAAATGACCTACATCGTCATGGTTAGTTTTAAGGATTTGCCACCGGACACCTCTGGGCACAACCCAACGGATAGATTTGTCATCGATAATTCGATAAACACGGCCGTTCTTAACTTTGAAACTATTACGTATCGATGTGGTCTTTGCGGTTTCAGGATCCTCCAAGATTTCCTTTATCCGCTTAACCTCCGAGTCCGATGACTGCACGGTGGTAATCCAATCATCCGTACTCAGAGATAAAATATCTAGGATGTGTGATTGGTTGTCATCCTGCTCCTCAATAGGCCCCCGGCTTAACGCATCTACATGTGCCATTCTATCACCAGCTCGATATTCTATATCACAGTCATACTCAAGGAACTGTATCCACCATCTTGATATACGAGAAATAAGGTCACGTTTGGTAAACGTGGATCGCAAAGCATTACAGTCTGTAACAATTTTAAATTTTATTCCTAACAGGTACACTCGAAATTTATTTAGAGCGCTCACAACCGCGAGTGTTTCGAGCTCAAATGAATGTAATTTTTGCTCGTCTGCAGTCGTCTGACGACTGTAATAGGCAACTGGCCTCCATGGATCACTTCCTTGCCTTTGCACAAGTATCCCTGCTAATCCTACTTTGCTAGCGTCGGTGTGCAACTGTGTTTCGGCTTTCGGGTCAAATAGTGCTAAAACTGGGCGGGCAGTCAACAGTTGTTTAAGTGTGTTGAATGCTCGCTCTTCTACTTCTGTCCATTTCCAGGGAGTGTCTTTCTTGAGAAGGTGTGTCATGGGTCTTGCGATTGTAGCAAAGTCTTTTATAAACCGTCGAAAAAAACTTGCTAGTCCTATAAATCTCCTTACTTCGTGCTGATTTTTAGGAGCCGTAAATTTGGAGACTGCTTCCGTTTTTAGATGACCGGGTCTAATGCCTTCTTTACTTATTTCAAAGCCTAGAAAATCCAGCCGCTCTTTAAAGAAATGACATTTTCCAAGCTTAAGCGTTAATCCGCTCTCATGCAATGCATCTAGTACCTCTTTTAGACGACTAATTCCTTCGTTATACGAGCTGGCAGGTATCAAAATGTCGTCCATATATACGACGACGTATTTGATGTCAGCTTTATTCAGGACTTTATGTATTACCCGTTGAAAAACCGCTGGAGCATTTGCGAGGCCGAACGGAACTCGATTATATTCGTACTGTCCGTCCGGCGTAACAAAAGCGGTTTTATTTTTGGATTCCTCAGCGATAGGTATTTGGTGGTAGCCTGAAGCTAAATCAAGCGTTGTGAAGAGGGTCTGTCCCGTCAGTTGGTCCAACAAGTCGTCAATTCTTGGTAGAGGGTAATGATCCCTAATTGTTTTGTTGTTGAGGGCGCGAAAATCAACACAGAGACGCTTCTCTCCAGTCTTCTTTTGCACTAGCACGATTGGGCTAGCATATGGTGAATTAGACTCGCGTATGATATCGTAATTCAACATTTCGTCAACCATTGTTCTTACGCGTTGGCGTTCGGAAAGTGGGAGTCTATAAGGCCTATAAACTACTGGCTCTGTGTCTTTAAGCTGTATTGTCATTTCCGCTTCAGTTGTAAATCCTAAATCGTGCATCCCACTAGAGAAACATGCTTTGTATTTATCTAGTAAGGCTTGTAGTCCTTGCTTTTCAGAACACGACAGTTGTTCGCCGTGATTCAAAGCAGGTTTTTCTACAGGAGTAACCACAGTGGTTAGCGTATTCACCATTAGTCCTTTTCCTACGTATCTTGCTCTAGTAATAAGTGTGTCTTTACTAAACTCAATAGAATTTGGTCCTAAACTATGTATAAGGAGGGAACATTCACCATTGTTTATTTGAAATTCACCTGGAAATAAATAGTACTCATTTCCAGGTACCCCCCGAACTGTTCCCTCAATGTAAATATTTCCATTACGTGAACCGTTTGATTTAACCTGTATTGACTTTGTTTGACCCACCGTAAGGGTTTCGTCTCGTTTCAACAACAATGGGATCTTCAGTTCACAACAATCCTGATCGATATTTCGAAACAAAAGCTCAGTTGCAGTTTTGAGAATGCACAAATCTGGCCTTTCTGTAAAACTATGCCCTAACAATACCGGGCTATTTATCAAGTGATCATCTACAATTAAAACTTCTACTCTGTTTTCAGTTATTCCTTGAACTTCGATAGTGTTAAAGGGGGTTCGTTATGGCCCTTTTAAAATAACGTTAGACTTGTAATATTAAGCAGCCTTTTAATTTGCGGATTTATTAATTAATACAAAACAGATGTGTTGTGACGCGAGCCAACGCTAGGCGAGTGAAGATGAGGGGTTGAGGGGAAGCGGGGCAATACGGGCAGTGGTCGTACTTGAGTTCACCTTGAGCCTACTGCTTCTAATGCTGGCGTAGACAATCCTGGCGGCCCTTGAAAGTCCTGGCTTGATCCTTGGCTTTCAAGATCTTCAGACGTCAGTAAAGGGCACACTCTGTTGACTGCTCGTCGTATGATTCCGCGTGCGGTGAGGAAGTCAGCAACTCTGGTAATGCCATCTTTTCCGGGGTATAACTGATGGACCCGGCCTAGACGCCAGTGTAACGGTGCGACATTCTCTTCTTTGAAGACGACAAGATCACCAGTCTTCAGATCTCGTTGACGAAGGCGCCATTTGGTGCGCTGTTGAAGCTCCGCCAAATACTCGAGTCTCCATCGCTGCCAAAAGTGTTGCCGTAACTGTTCAATTCTCTGATATCTGTTAGGACTTTTGAGAGTTACTGGAGGTGATGGTAGTGAGGTCAGGGGCCTGCCTATGAGAAAGTGCCCTGGAGTCAAGGGGAGGAAATCGTTGGGGTCGGAGGATAAAGGAGTTAAGGGTCTGGAGTTAAGGATCGCTTCAATTTGTGTTGCTAATGTACTCAACTCTTCAAATGTCAGACTTGCGTTACCCATGATGCGTTTTAAATGGAATTTGGCTGATTTGACGCCAGCTTCCCAAACTCCACCAAACGTGGGTGAATAAGGAGGATTGAAGACAAATTGTATGCCTTCGTTGTTGGAGAACTCATATAGGCTATTGAGGCTAGACTTTAAGACCCTACCTAATTCATTATTAGCGCCAATATAGTTTGACCCATTGTCGCAGTGAATGGTATGAGGTTTACCTCTCCTTCCTATTAGTCTTTTAAGGCTTAATATAAAGGCATTTGATGTGAGGTCGCTTACAATTTCAAGATGTAAGGCCTTTGTGCTAAAGCAGATAAACAAGCATAAGTAACATTTCGTTATCTTGTTGCCACGCCCCTTTTTGCTAGATATGTATATAGGACCTGCAAAATCTGTGCCGCATACTTGAAACGGGTAATTCTGATTTACGCGGTCAGCAGGGAGATTGCCCATCAACGGCTCCACAGTTCTTCCACGCAAGCGAGTGCACAGTATGCACTTTCTGACTATGCTACGAGCTAAAATCCTGCCACCAATAGGCCAGAACTGTTCACGAAACGAACTGAGAAGCAGCTGAGGGCCAGCGTGAAAGAGGCGTAAGTGTTCGCTTTCCATTAACATCTTTGTAAAGTGATGTTTACCATTTAATAAAGCTGGATGCTTTTTATTGAAGTCGCAATCGGAATTATCAAGGCGACCACCTACCCTCAATACGCCGGTATCATCAACGAAAGGCGCAAGCTGTAACAAGTTTGATTTTAAGGTAAGACTGTTTCCTAGTTTTAAGATATTAATTTCTGAAGGAAATGATTGTTGCTGAGCAATTTTGATTAAAAGTGTAAGTGAATTATTTATTTCATGTATTTGTAAATAATCTTTCTTTTTATTTTCAGGTTTTCTACAGTTATGTGTAAATCTCAGTACGTAGGCAAATATTCTTTTAAGTTTTTGTGCGTCTGAGTATTTACTGAAATCAAGAAAAGGTTCGTCTGATGTACAGGTAAGTGACTTCAACTCAGGTAACTCATTTTCTAATGTCTGGTTAAAAGTCTGTGGCCAGCATGATTCGTCCTTATTAAGGAAGGACGGTCCCTGCCACCACAAACTTGAAGATGCAAGTTGGCTTGGTTCCACACCTCTGGAAGCGAGATCGGCTGGGTTTAATGATGTGGGTACATGTCTCCACATGTCTCGGTCAGTGAGCTCATGAATTTCGTTTATTCTATTGCACACAAAAGCTTTCAGGACCTTCGGTTGTGTCTTTATCCACCCAAGCACTATCGAGGAGTCCGTCCAGTAAACTTTTGTGTGAATGTCACACCGTAGCGAAGCGACAACCCTCGCTGCCAGACGAGCGCCCAGCAAAGCACCACATAACTCAAGGCGTGGTATTGTGTTTTGTTTCAGCGGGGCTACTCGTGCCTTCGAACAAAGAAGATTAACTTGTACATTATGAGCCGAATCAGTTGTACGTAGATATATAGATGCACCATATGCATCCTGTGATGCATCGACAAAGCAATGAAGATCTATTTTAATGCAATTGGCACTAAGTGCATATCTGGGCACAGAAAGAGTTTCTAAAGACAACATGTTTGTTGTAAACTTTTTCCATGTCCTTTTAATGTTATCCGGGACAGCATCATCCCATCCCAGCTTCAAGACAGATAGACTCTGTAATAGTATTTTAAGTTTTATAGTACAAGGACTAATTAGGCCTAACGGGTCAAACACCTTCAAAGTATTCGATAATATGTATCTCTTGCTTACGTTTTGTGATTTATTATCGATATTATGTACTGAGAATTGCAATGTGTCAGTTTTAGGTGACCAACGCAGGCCCAAGACACTTGTCTCTTTATTTAGGTCAAGCGAATTTGCCTCACATGACTCATTATTAGGAAAAATCTGAGGACAATTTGTTCTAAATTTATGTAGTGGTAAACAAGCCGACGACAAAATATCCACAACCGATTGATAAATGTAGGCTAAGCCTGTCTCACTGTCACTCCCTGTCAGCACATCATCAAAATAAAAATCATGTTTGATGACGTCGGCAATGGTCGAATCCTTGCATTCATTTGCTAATTGTAACAAACAACGCGTACTCAGGAACGGAGCCGACGCCGTGCCATAGGTAACGGTATTTAGTTGTAATATATCGAGTGACTCATTCTCGTCGGCCCGCCAGATTATGAGTTGCAAGTTACGTTGTGTCGGTTCTATCATGATTTGTCGGTACATTTTTTGTATGTCGCCGGTTAACACATACTTATGCTGTCGAAATCTCAGAAGGATTCTAAGTAATTCATCTTGAACTACCGGGCCTATTCTCTGAATATCGTTCAATGACCTGCCGGAGCTAGTTTTCGCAGAGCAATCAAATACTACGCGAATTTTTGAAGATTCGCTGTTTGGCCTAAAGACAGCTAAGTGGGGCATGTAATAGCCGAAATCAGGTTTGTCTATTTTACTTAGGTGCCCTAAATCTTCATATTCCTTAATGAATTCGCAATATTGTTTTTTAGCCACCGGGTCTTTACTCAGTTTTCGTTCCAGACAAAAGAAGCGACGCATTGCCATACGATATGAATCGCCGAGTGATGATTCGGGCGATTCCCGCATGGGCATCATGACCTGGAACCTACCATCAGGTAAGCGTGTCGTGTTTTCAAGATAATGTGATTCGCAAATTTCATGTTCCTGTGTTACGGGAATTTTATCTGAACCTAATTCTTCTATTTCCCAAAATCTATTCAAGGATTTATTTATTTCCATAGTGAAATTACAGTTTATATGTTTACTTTCTTTCAGGCCAGGGCATAATAAAGGTCCTGCTATAATCCAACCGAGTTTAGAACTCTGCAACGTAGGCATATTAGGACCTAGCTTTATTTGTCGCGAGTTAATTATATCAAAGAATACCTCAGCGCCCAGGAGGAGGTCCACTTCGGAAGAGTGATGAAAACTCGGGTCAGCTAACTGAATATTCGGCGGCAAGTTCAATTCTGAAGCATTGATCTCGGCGTTAGGTAAGTTTCCAGTGATTTGAGGTATGACCAAACATTTTAGCTGCATATTAAAGGAGCCTGTTAAGGAATGCAAGGTCATTTCACAGGATTCTGAAACATGGAAAGGTGCATTGTTTATACCTGATATTGTCATTATGTCAGATGTTTTTGTGTTTAACCCTAGTTTCTTTTTCAGGTGCTCAGTCATGAATGACGATTGGCTGCCAGAGTCCAACAAAGCCCGCGCCACATAAACCTCAGGAGATTGTGGCGTTTTAATTTGAACTAAAGCCGTGCCTAGAAGTACTTGTTTACTAGTCGCGGCGGCGGCGGCGGCGGGCAGTGAGACTGGCAATGTATGTATAGGTGTATGGCTATCATTTTCACTACTCGAGATAGATTCATTTAGGAGTGAGCGCGCACAAAGCATTGTATTATGTTTTTGTCGGCAGATTCTACAACAACCAAGGCGGCACTGTGGTGCTTCATGGCCTCGTCTCAAGCAGTTGCTGCAGAGATTTAACTTCAAGACCTCAGACATTTTATCTTTGGCGTTCATGTTTTTGAATTTTATGCAATCAATTATCCTATGTACTTGCTGACAGGATGGACATGATAATGGTACCTTCCTATCGTCATGAGACACAACAAACGACTTGGTTACTTTATGCTCAGTTTTATGAATGTTATGATGAGATGGTTTGTTGTCTGGTTTGTCGAATCTATTCATGAATGACGTTTCAAGTATGTCGGCGCGATTACGCAAGAATGTTGTAAATTCACTCAATGACGGTAAATCGGAGAGATTATTTTTATGTTCTTCCCATTTACGGCTAGTGAATGTGTCAAGTTTTGAGGACACCATGTATATAATGATGGTATCCCACTGATCGGTGGGCTGGCCTAATGATTCAAGGGCTCTTAGATTTTTAAGAATGTGATCGATGAGATAACGAAGTGCCTTATGCGATTCACGAGTTAATGATTCGATACCAAACAATGCTTTCAAGTGATTGTTAATTAGTATCTTTTTGTTGTTAAAGCGCTCGCACAGCAAATTCCAGGCTAAATCATAGTTAGGAGAGGTAAATTCAATTGATTTAATGACAGTTATTGCACCTCCCTCCAGTGACGATCTCAAATAATGAAATTTATTTATGTTTGGTATGGAATCGTTCGAATGTATTAAAGACTCGAAGGTATCACGGAATTCCAACCATTTCAAGTAGTTACCGTCAAAGGATGGTAGATTTATTGTAGGTAACTTAATCGCACTGTGCTGATGACATGACCCGTGCATGGAAGTACAAGTGGACTTATTTAAAGGGTCCTCTTTTTGTTCGCCTGCCATGTACGTTTCAACAATATCCCTAGCGGCCGGTAGAAGTGAATACAATTGGGAATCGACTGCATCTCGTTCTCCTACTTGTTCATCTAAATTCGAGGTGGTGAGCTGCTCGATCTCAGTTTGTATTGACTCGAAATCCACCCAATGAGCTTCGATTTTCTTAATTCGGAGCTCTAATTCCCTAATTTGTATCTTAGTTAACTCCTCCGGCTTTTTCTTTTGTAACAGTGCTACATGATCTCTAAATTTAGTTATAAGGCCTTTAATTGTACCTCTCTTTCGAATTAAATTCTTAAGGGTTCTTTTGCTCCCTGTTGTCTCGTTAGGAGTATCTGATGAGTCTGACATTTTTATGGTCGAGTATCACTAACAACACAAAATCAAGAGGGAAATAATGATATTCAAACGGTATAAGGATAAGAAGGAATGGACACTTCCCTGTTCACGGCTTTGCGGCTTCAAATATCCTGGTCGTTGATGCTGGAATGTGCCACGTCCGGCGCGCGTTCACGTTCACGAGTCCAAAGTTCAAACAGTATCTTGACGATGTTTGCACAGTCCTGTCACGGTCGCCAATTTGTTAAAGGGGGTTCGTTATGGCCCTTTTAAAATAACGTTAGACTTGTAATATTAAGCAGCCTTTTAATTTGCGGATTTATTAATTAATACAAAACAGATGTGTTGTGACGCGAGCCAACGCTAGGCGAGTGAAGATGAGGGGTTGAGGGGAAGCGGGGCAATACGGGCAGTGGTCGTACTTGAGTTCACCTTGAGCCTACTGCTTCTAATGCTGGCGTAGACAGATAGTAGTCTCAACGCGACCCAACGGTAAATATGGTACATTGCCAAGACCGCGGAGAAGTGGTCCTTGCACAGAGCTCCAAGTAAAATTCAAACGTTGTGCATCAGACTTGCGAATGAGTGTCGCTTCGCTACCTAAATCTACCACCGCATTTATTGGTTCATCATTCATCTTTATTATCATCCGGTATTTGTCGCTACTAGAATAAGACTCTTTATCGGAATGTGGTTTAACGACAATCTGATTTTCTTGCTCTACAAACACTTTCAGAACATTTTTGTTCTTAGGGTCAGATACTTTGGGATCCAACTTAGACTTTTTGAAGCACTCACTTTCTGTATGTCCCATAGTATTACAGAAAGTGCATTTATTGATAGGTTTGGGACATTTAAAGAAAGGGTGTCCCTTCTGTTTGCAGTTATAGCAAGTAATTTCATCAGATTGTGGACGAGGCCTGTAGGTACTTCCATTATCGGTTCTACGAGAGACACTGGGTATCCGTTTATCTCGCATTGTAGAACTATCCCTAGCTTGACCCTTCACAGTTTTGAAAAATTCAAGCACCTCTTCTGGTTTTGTAAACTTTGCCGCTTGTGCTCCTACTCTAACACCCCTGTCATCTACCCCATGAACTAGACAATCAACTGCGTTCTTTTTGAATATTTTACATCTGTTCAATAAATTTACTTTGGAGTAGTAGTATGTTTCAAGAGATTCGCCAAAACGTGCTCTTTTGCTCAACATTTCAGTCAAAAGTTCCGCGTAGTTTTCTGTTGGTGGAAAATATTCCTTTAGTAGTTGTTTCCATTCGGGCCAAGACCGGCGAAGCGAAGGAAGACCCTGATACCAAGTTTTTGCATGACCGATAAGTTTAGGCAGTGCGTAGTGTATTATCTGCCTATCACTCCAGCTATAAATTTCGCTACATTCCTCTACCTTAGTCAGCCACACATTAATAGTTTGCTCTTTAGACATTGGGTCAAATTCTGGCAGTACGTTATTTAACACAGGAAATCTTTCACGATCACCTGACCTATCCTTTAAAGCCTTTAGAAACTCTTCGACAAGAATTGATGTTGACTCATACCTGGACCTTTCCGGGGAGACATGCCGACTGCGACTTCTAGCTGGGGAGACATGCCGACTGCGACCTTTAGCTGGGGAGACATGCCGACTGCGACCTTTAGCTGGGGAGACATGCCGACTGCGACATCTAGCTGGGGAGACATGCCGACTGCGACATCTAGCTGGGGAGACATGCATCTCGTCGACGGATCTACGCGTGTCCCGCTGTCGTCGATCACGTTTTAACCGATCTTCCAATAACTTCACCCGATTTCTTTCTATTTCCAAATCTTCTTCCTTGTCCTTTAATCTCCGCAATATGCTTCTGCTGCGGGAGCGGGAATGGGAATGGCGAAGAAGCGTATCGCCATCGATACGGCTAGGTCTTGTCCTATTTCGTTCTGGTGTCCTCAGCTCTCTTGAACGTCTACGTGGTTCGAGTATGATACTCCGAGATCGGCTGGGACGAGTAGTGTCTTCATTTGGGCTTTCCATTTTATCTGAAACTTTCGACAGGCACTTGTATTTTGCACGAGATACGCTATTTAATGTAAAATAAACATTATACATTCATTGCGTTTCATTTATAAAATTTATAGTTGATAGAACCAGTATCTATGATAAATGAAATATGTTTACTACTGATGTGATTCTACAGACAATCCATGAACATTCACACACAGTGTGTATGTAGGCACCATCATAATACGTCTGGTAATTTTTGTTTTATGCTGTTAATCTATGTACTGCAAAATGTATTAGTGTTATGTACGAAGGTACATCCAGAGAGTAGCCCTGGCAAAGTACTTGGCGTTGTGAGTATAAATACTTCCAGAGAGTAACCCTGGCAAAGTACATAGTGTTGTGACTGTATAATACTTCCAGAGAGTAGCCCTGGCAAAGTACATGGTGTTGTGACTGTAATAATACTTCCAGAGAGTAGCCCTGGCAAAGTACATGGCGTTGTGAGTATAAATACTTCCAGAGAGTAGCCCTGGCAAAGTACATGGTGTTGTGACTGTATAATACTTCCAGAGAGTAGCCCTGGCAAAGTACATGGTGTTGCGACTGTAATAATACTTCCAGAGAGTAGCCCTGGCAAAGTACATGGCGTTTGTATGTGTTGGTAATGAATTTATGTCATCACAAGTAATTTATAGCGTGTTTTAAAAGCAACAAGAGAAAAAAAATACGGTACCTTTTCATTAATCGTGGGCGTGAAAAATCCCACTTCTGAGATGTAACGAGTCTCAGGAAAACACCTTTTAGTTTCAACACTTTTATTGAATATCACTATTTACACTGGCATAGATTCCTCTTAACAAGTTTATTCCACAAAATTCACAACAAGACTGCGCTCTGCTGGCGCGGACAGCCATTTTTATAGACTTCCATTGGCGCTTCTTTATAGTTTCCGGAAGTGATATTATTCTAACATTCATAAAAACTTCAGTAGCATAATAATTACGTATATTTTAATTCTAAAATATTCTAAAAATTAAGTAAACAATAAAGAAAGCTGTCAATAAAGAAAAGCATAACTTCTCAATTATTATGCTACTGCTAAACATGTGTTCCGAAATATTTCAAAAATTAAGTCAAATAGTATCTTAGCGGTTGAAAATTAATATCTTAGCTATTTAATAATTATGCTACTGTTACAAAAGTAGCTTGCGTTTGTACGGGTAGTTAGTAATAATACTAATAATTTTGTTCGTCTGCGTATTTTCACTAATACAATTTGCCTGAATTGTATATCTATTAATGTTTTGGAAACCCGTAAAGTTACTTGGCTATCATTGATAACGATGAAATATTTTCAATTTTATTAATTTTTAATTCATTTTTTGTGTTCACAGCTTCCCTAAAGATCCCGAATTACGAAATGCATGGAGAAATTTTGCAGCAACATTTTGCGAACCTGGGATCCCAAGAGGACGAGTGTGATCTGTTCAACAAATTGCCAGGCATCCGATTTTCAAGTCCTTGCAAATAACAGGAGAAGATTATTGTAGAACGTAATACCTACCAAGATTATATCGGGTTGCATTTGTGCTGTAAGTCTGTTGAATAATTTCGATATAATAATGAACTTAATAATAAAGTTTATTAATTTAGTATGTTTACTTTATACTCGAAATGAAGGCTTTTGCCCAGCAGTGGGAAACTGTATAGGGTATAGGCATGGTAAAAAATATATTCAGTAGGTACCTACTTAACCCATCCAATGCTATATGAATTTACGAACGCGCGTTTTTACTAATATGATATTCTCTTTTTCAACCAATCAACCAAGTCATGAGAGTAAATAGGTAGGTATCGAACAATAAAATAAAAAAAAACCATTATAGTATAAACTCCGTTAATTCGATGTACAGTAAATGTGTCCACATTAAGATTGTTTAAATTTGCCGCGGTTTTCTTGGGACTTCTTTCACTGGCTTGGAGGAACGCGGCCTTTCCTACCGTGTTGCTCGAAGTTCACTGGCCAGACTCCAGCGCCACTTTGACAGTTGCCAATCTGTTTTTAATTTTTATCTCAGATTCTCAGAACAAGTCACACAGTACTTAATATAAGTAAGAACAAGATAAAATATTGGTTTGTTATGACATTTATTCGAATGACAATGACGTTCTGAGTGCTGCCAGCATGTTACCATAAAGTTAGTTCCAATTTTCATCCACTCCATAACATTTCTCGCCAGCCTGTAGTCAGGGGGTTAACGAAACTTTTTGCTATGTCTATGTGCCTCTGGCCCCATGATAAACCAGAGAGCTACATGATACTGACTATCTGACCATCTGACCGATATATCTGACATTTTTCCAAAAAAAATTATTCCGTAATTTTTTTAACACATTAGAAATTTACTTTTACACCTGTTTTCAAAATTTTATCATATTTGAGTCATACGTCCACAAAAATGTTTTCGGCAGTAAAATCTCGATTACACCAGTTAATAAATTATCAATTAATGGGAAAAAGAAACATGATGAAAAACTCCATCAATCACATTTTGAGTAGAAAAGTTCTAGATAGGTATCTACGTCTTCCATTGCCATGCGAGAAAGTATTAGCAACATACACCTGGATCGATGGTTCTGGCATTAACATGAGGTGCAAAGACAGGATCCTCCGTTATCTCCCGAAAACCGTTGGTCAATGTCCAGGTTGGGCATTTGATGGCAGTTCGACTGGCCAAGCTACTACTGACAACTCGGACACCACATTGACCCCCGCGGCGTTTTACAAAGATCCCTTCAGGATGGATCCTCATATTATAGTCCTCGCCGAAGTGTACATGGGTGCTTCTAAAGAAGCAGCTCCAACAAACCACAGGAATTTTTGTAATGAATTATGCCAATGTCATAGTGCAGAGGAGCCATGGTTTGGTCTTGAGCAAGAGTATACCATGGTTGATGTAGACGGTTGGGGCCTGGGGTGGCCAAAAGGAGGAGGATTCCCTGCAGTGAAGTATGAATTTTCTTACTGTGGTGTTGGGGCAAAATATGTAGCAGGAAGAGATATCAGCGAGTGTCACGTAAGGGCTTGTTTGTATGCTGGAATGGATTTTGAAGGTACAAATTCAGAAGTGATGTTTGGAGGCTGGGAGTGGCAAGTAGGCACCACTGTTGGTATCAAGGCTGCCGATGATCTTTGGATGTCGAGATATCTCATGAATAGGATTGGCGAAGAGTATGGTGTACAGATTTCATATCATCCAAAACCTATGGGTCTGCAGCATCCTGGAATGGGAATGCACCATAATTTCAGCACGAAAAGAATGCGAACTAAAGGTGGATTCGGATTTATTAAAGAATGTGTCAAAAAGTTGGAAGCAAATCACATGAAGCACATGAAATGGTACGGTGCCGATGAAGCAACAAACAGAATGAGACTGTCTGGTAAATTTGAAACTGCGCCTTTTGACAAATTCACTTGGGGAGTCGCAAATAGGAAAGCTTCTATTCGGATCGGAAGGGCCGTTGAGAAAGAAGATAAAGGCTTCTTCGAAGATAGACGCCCAGGCGCAGATTGCGACCCTTACAAAGTGTGCGGGCTGCTGTTGGAGACTTGCTTGGGACCCTGCAAGAAAAATACTCCCCCTCCGTGCCCTCCCCCTCCGTGCCCTCCCCCTAAATGCCCTCCCCCTAAATGCCCTCCCCCTAAATGCCCTCCCCCTCCGTGCCCTCCCCCTCCGTGCCCTCCCCCTCCGTGCCCTCCCCCTCCGTGCCCTCCCCCTAAATGCAAAAAATAAATCTCGTCAGCAACAATGAATATCAACAAACGTATAGACTCTAGGATAGGTACGCACTCGTATTGGAAATGTTTTGTTTACTTGGTTTGTGTTGTAGGTATGTACGTAGTACTGTTACCACTAAAACTATTGTATATAAATAAAAAATAATAAAAAAAATAGCTATTATTTCTCCATTTAAAGGTATAAATTATAATTTAGTACGAAAGTTCTAAGAGGCGTTCTGATAAAAAGTTTAATAATTGAAACAAAAAGTAAACTTTAGAAAAAACCGACTTCCACAAACCCTATTTGATTAGATTGAGTTTCATACTAACTGTAACCCCTTATCCCCCCCCCCCTTGGGGGAATTAATTTTGTCAAATCCTATATCAGTGCTACCCCACGCGACTAAGGAACCCCTGTACAAAGTTTCATGGCTCTAGGTCCACCGGTTTAGGCTATGCGTTGCCTGCCCGTCAGCCACGCATTGTATTTGTACCTAGTATTGAGCAGATCTGGTGGCCATATGTGGTCTTCATCAGCAGTTCCGCATCACAATATTATGCTATGTGCATTTGCACGAGTTATTATGAAAAACACAAAAATCACTATAGGTCTGCCTTTAATATTTGAAGAGTTCTCTCGATTTCTCCAGGATCCCATCATCAGATCCTGACCTGGTGTCAATGGGACCACCCTTGAGGTATTACCTATACGACGAAAAAAGATTTGTTCAAATCGGTTCATAATTGGCGGAGTTATCGCGTAACAAATATAGAAAAAATAAAAAAAATACGCGTGTAGCACCGTACACGTGTTAGAAGTAAAACTTCTGTAGCTAGATCATTAAGTGGTACCTATACTATACACCTATACCTACCTATACTAAAAGAGATTTAAATTTCCAATTTTGAGATCCAATCTCTGCTTCAAGTTACTTTTAAGTTTCAGACGTCCGATTATTTGAAATTATTTTATACTTGTACTTACTTTTAATACGTCATGTCATTTATTTCCCCCCATTCCTTATCTACAATTTGTCGCGCTCGTGGTGATATACTTAACTCATTCAATAGTGTCACTACTATTTGCATCTCGCTCAGATTATATACCATCTGACGTCACGTCTTTAAGCCGTCTCGCTCAAATGTATGCATTGCTTTGCTTGTCTCTGTGCCCAGTCCCTTTATTTAATTGATCGAGTACGTATTTTCAACTATTCCAAGTTAATGTGTACCTGCGGGGCTACCATAAGGCTTGCCACTCACCTCAGTCGCGCAGATAAATGACAAAGAAGATGGCTAAATCAATATATGGACGACTGCCCCAGACATGTACAAAGACTTCTCAACAGCCAATAGCATTTAAATATTCATTCATAAATTTAATTTACTGCGTCTGTATTTAGTTTGTAGAACTTGAAGAAAAAAATTATTAAATATAGGTAAATAAGAGTTGTTACTCAATACTCCGTGATTCCAATATGATTCCGTGACCTTTGCCGTCGCTAGAAATAAGCACCATTTTGCAATAACATGCAACATAACGCCATCTAGCCACTCCTCTGGAAACCTCCTGTTTTCAACAGTTTTGCTAGTTGGCAATTATGTTGCATGTTATTTTTAACGATGGCAAAAGTCACTAATCAATGGCGGAATCATAGAGTATGAAGTGACAACTCATAATTATTTAATCATTTCCTTCAAGTTCTACAAACTAACTAAAGACGCAGTAATTTATGAGAGAATATTTAAATGCTATTAATTGGCTGTTGAGAAGTCTTTGTACATGTCTGGGGCAGTCATTTTGCCAAATTGCCAACTCCTTTCGCGTCTCAATGATGTTTCTCCATAAAATAGCGCGCATTCATTATGATATGACATTAAATTGTGACAAAATGCGTGGCTGGGGTGACTGGCGTGCCTTATGCTACCCCCACTAACCTATACATACCTACTTTGCTAGGATTTTTTAGGGTTACTTCATCGCGAAGCGATGACGTAACTCTTATTTAATTTTATTCTTGACATTTCCTTAGTCCGCCATACGACATACCTCGATTTTTATATTTTACTTCAACATTATTGACTGGCATGAAGCATTAACTTTAAAATTACAAAAGCTTATTAAAATCAAAATCGTATAATTTCAACAGTTATAACAACAATTCAACTTTAAAATATGTATTACAAAAATTACATACAAACAAATAAGCGAAACAATAAGCCATTAAACTTATGGCTCTGTAAACTGTAGACCTCGCTTTGGCCGTTTACTACAGATAAACATTAAATAGGTAGGTATAACACGTACTTAGTAGCTAAACTGCTAATTTGTGACTTGAACTGCACTATATAATAAAAAGTGGCTTTAGAACAGTTCTAGGTACCTACTTATTGTTTTCAAGAAGTCTTAATGCAGCCATCCATCACATCGGAATTTGCTTGAAAACTAAATATCACATTTGGATGATTCTAAGTGACTTTATGCGATTACTAGCTGCCCGTTGCGCGACTACGCAGCGCGTTTTAGGTACCTATTCCATAGTTACCGGCCACAAAACGATTCGTTCATCATTTTAGAAATCCATATCGACCCGTATGTGACATTGATGAAACTCTTTCCTTACAAACTGTATGGATCGCATCGCACAGCTGTCAAACATAAGTTCCGGTTCCAACAAAGAGGTTGAACGAAGTAGTTTTTGGTCACGTCACTGGTTTTGTTTGCCAGTGTTTGCCCCAGCCAGTGGCGGCGGCGCCATCTTGGCCATACCGGAAATCAAGAACTCGTGGAAGAATGCTTAAAATAATTTTTATTTGTTAACGTTTCATCAGGTTTTTCTCTCACTAATTAACATTCTTTATTGTACGAATGTATTATTATCTTATCTGATTAGTTAAAAACCGTATTGAAAATAGTTGCGGTTTTAAAAGTCTTCAGCCGACCCTGACGTCACCGATTCCAATTTCCGTTACATTTCTTAGCCACTCGTGATAGCACCCGGCTAGTAGCAAGTGAAAAGCAAATATATGAATAACC
>OY735257.1:10775389-10802363 GCA_963457715.1 Argyresthia albistria | reverse complement strand
ATTATGTTAATGGCATTTCAATTCCAATGACTAGTCATTGTTTAATTCAAGCATCAAATAGATGATTGTGGTTGACACAGCATTTATCTAACGTGTTACGAGACGGATATTTTGTTATACATGTGGTTAGCCTCATGGCGTTATATATATTGGGGTAGGACCCTACCTATTGTATGATGTGGTCATCAAATAAAACAAAAGCTTGTAAGTAATATTGTATACTGACACATTTTTTCAATTCACACAATAACAATTTACTTAAAATTTACTCAATAAAACAATAGAAAGGTTGTTAACTATAAACATAATAGAGTAGTCAATACTTGCATAAATAAAACTTTGTTTTACACATAAGGGTGTAATTAGTTATGCAAAATAAATAGGTTTTGTAGGCATGCCTACTGTTTAAATAAATTCCAACGTACCATAGTCATTTTTTTTTCTTTACAATAAAACAGGAACAAACAAAATCATACATATTTACAACGAAATCCAGCAGTTCAATTACTCATTTTATCAGCTTGTAAATTATTTCTCTGACATTATGGTTGAGCTGACTAGTGGTGGTTCTTACTAAAAATACTGACATGCCTGTGCGTCGAGAAACCCATGTAGTGTTTGCGTAATATATTTTACAGTACTGACAATAAAATGCGACAAGAGACAAGATAATAAATTAGCGAAGTCGAAGCGTATATTCTAACTCGGAACCTGAGTCCCGCTTCACAGCCACAGTACAATCCACTACAGCGCCGGTAGTGACGGTACTGAGAAGTCGCCTACGCTCCACAATGCCCATCACTACGTTTACATTACGTATATATAACTTACATAACATCTTTGTATGTTGACTACGACACTAACAACTAAGCAATTGACTATTACATATTTACACGTTACTGGAGAGTTAAATAGAGAATAATAATACAGAGATTCAAATTACACCAAATTACTTACAAACGATGTCTGAATTCAATACAAGTGGCAGATAACTTAGCTAAGTCAAAAGCTGTCAAGTCAAGGCTACCAGGAAGCGTCTGGTATATTTAGCACAAGTATCACGAGAACATCAAGCTTTATCTTAACATCCTATACACATACAGATAACACGAAATAATTACAGGTTTTCTCCTATCTATCTAAAAATAAAATGCGTGCAGGTAGTCTAAGCGACATCCTAAAAAATCACTTGAGGGTGGTCAGTAAAGTTAAATACAGACAGAAACGCAACCGATTTCAGGCGTCATAATATTTCTTAAACCTAACGAATACGGATCTGATTAAAACCGGATTCTAACATAATCGTGTCGTTAGATGATATCGGTCGTCAACTAAACCGGGCTACAGACGACGTGATATCGGTGGCGATCTAGGGTGTAAAAAGGTGATAAACTGGAGCCGCCCGCTGTGTACGCTTGGAGTCGTGTACTCACACACAGCAGGCGGCTCCAGTTGTTTAGTTTTGAGTTTATTTTTAATGTTATGTTATGTACTCTGAGGTGTTATAAGAGTTTATTTTGTTTTGTAGTTTATTATTGACCGCATTATGATTTGTTAATTAAACATATGTTTTACGACACAGTGAGCGGTAAAGACAACTATCATAAGACGATCATAAGTTGTCTTTAGTGAGCGGTTTGTTTAGTTTTGTTTGTTTATATTCTGACAGGTTTGTCAAATTTGGTTCAAGTTACCATCAATAGATGCAACTATCCAATGTCTAACCCGCGATGTTGAGATTTTCTTGTTTTTTATATGGTTCAGGAATCGGCTTCAGGCGCTACGTAGATGCTGAGCTGAGCGGGCGCGACATCGTCTCTCTCCTGCGCATCTCGTACCGCCGCTACTGCATCCATGAGCACCATGCAGTAGCGGAGGTAGGTACGAGATGCGCAGCAGAGAGACGATGTCGCGCCCGCTCAGTACAAAATGCCGAGAAAAAATATTAACGAACATGGAACCATTTTGATTGTGTGTTGGCGTAGGTGTACATAAATTCTGTAAAAACTGTAAATTACAAACAAATAAAAAATTGGTTGCCTGTAAAGTCGGTATACGGGCGAAAGTTTTACGTGACAACGACTTTGAGTGGTAAAATAATTTTAATGTGAATATTCATTCGTATAGTAGGAAGAAGGATGAAATAATAGTAACAATTTAAAACATTTATTTACTTATACAAAGAATTATATTTGACGCGTGCCTTTCACTTTTTATGTCTGTCTCTCTCGCTCTTAGGCGGGCTAACCATGCCCGAGTGGAAGGGACGCGTGCCTCTCACTCGCTCACATTGTGAGCGCATAACGTGAGCGGAGCGTAACGCAGTTTCTTGAAGTGTCACCCGGCAAACCAATTTATAAGACGTTGTCACGTCAAAAAATATTCGAATATCTAAGCAAGAAAAGTGCTAGACAGTCCTAAGCCTGTTCAATCAAGTAAGAAGGAAAGTTCATTGAGTTTAACATAACAATTTCTACATGGCATGCAATATGCATCCACTAATACAATATTCAGCCATTCATCATGTTGCCGGACGATATATTATACATATCAACTTTTTTTGGTTGAAGATGTTAACTAATATTTTCAACCAAAATAAATATCGATATTTTTATTTATCAACTAACCATTAACCAATAAAAAAAAACAACCATTATTCTCATCTTTAGTGCATGAGGGGCAGTTGACGGGGACGCCGCCGTACCGCCCAGTGCCCACGGTTAGCGGCAACTGCATCGACTATACTTACGAGAAATACA
This sequence comes from Argyresthia albistria, assembly GCA_963457715.1. Taxonomy (NCBI): domain Eukaryota; kingdom Metazoa; phylum Arthropoda; class Insecta; order Lepidoptera; family Argyresthiidae; genus Argyresthia; species Argyresthia albistria. The sequence goes on along the minus strand of OY735257.1, from coordinate 10,799,604 downwards.
ACCAAGAATACGTGGAGAAGTTGATCGGGCCCTACCCGCCTCTGATCAATACCATGAAATTGAAGTCTACTCAACAGTTCTTCAACCCACGCTTGATGAACAAGACCATGTCCATCTCCGTCAACGTCAAGAGCGACGATTTGGCGAAAACGCTCAAACAATGGGTCCACAACAAGACGATAGCGCCGAGACGTCATAATACTTTAAGATATATCGTGATCTTCAGAAGGATAAGGTTAGGTACTTATAATACGGAAGATACTGATGAGGAAAGTTCCGACTGAAATGTCACATGGTTAGGTTAAAGTATTGTTTATTGTTGTTGTGTATTTTAAAGTATTGTTGTTTTGTGTACCTATTTTAAAGTATTGTTTATTGTTGTTTTGTGTATTTGCGCCCCTGTAAATTCATATCATTAGTTCGTCAAATAAAATAGACCTTTTATCAGGGGCCGAGGTGTACAGCCAAGTGATGAAGGAGGGTTTCATCAAGAGCCCTCAAGGTACGCTGATTGCTCAAAATACAGAGTTTGGGTGGATAGTATCAGGACCACAGACATAGATTACTGTGATCAGGACAAATAAAGACTCAAGATAATTCAGCTTGCAGTCACAATGTAGTCGTCAGCTTACATGCCCAAGTTGAAGAAAGCGAAATCTTAAAGAAGTTCTGGGAGCTTGAGTCCGAGCCTTTGTCAGGTGAAAAGAAGATGCTGACACCAGAAGAACAAGCATGCGAAGATTACTTTGAAGAAACCACTCAACGAGACGAAACGGGACGATACGTGGTGAGATTACCATTCAGTAGTGAAGATCCCGAGTGCAAATATGGGAAGTCAAGAAGCATTGCGGTGAAAATACTTCACGGACTAGAACGCAAGTTTTCAAAATGTGATGAGATCAAGGAGACACAGATGTCATCAAGGAATACTTGCTACTAGGACATATGGAGAAGATTAAGGAAGGGGCCGATAGAGAGAAGACTGATGCAGTATATTTGCCTCATCACGCCGTAATAAAGGAAGAAAGAACGACGACAAAGACAAGAGTTGTGTTTGATGCATCGTGCAAGGGAGCCAACGGAGTTTCCTTAAACGACACCTTGATGGTAGGACCTACGTTACAACCAGATCTGCGTCACATCGTAACACGGTGGCGTCAACATCCTCAAATCAAATCAAATCATTTATTTGTGGAACATAGGTAGTTGGTTTACATTTAGGTGGTATTATTAATATTATGTCTCTCTATGTTGAGCCATGAGGCATACAAATATTTTACACATTTATGTAGTTAGTATTTACACATTTTTTTAGTTTTCGAAGTCAGATAATATGTTTAACGTCATTGATTAAATGGCGTGCCCAGAATCAACCTAAGCACCTTAAGTCACAAGTTTTTATCCAATAAGTATTCAGATATGGAGTAGTATATTTTATCAATCAGTAGCTTTCGCAGTTCTCTATTAAATTGAAATGTGTTGTCTATATTACGAATTCTATCCGGTAAGTTATTAAAGATTTTGGGTGCCATGCCAAAAATACTATTTTTAAATAAAGCTGTTTGGTGTTGCGGCATACAAATTTTGTTGGGATGTCGTTTGCTTTGATATTTAGTGAACAGATGTGTGTTTGACTTTACAAACATTGCTACCTCAAGTATATATAAGGATGGGACTGTTAGTATATTGAGCCTCTTAAATTGTTGCTTAGCGCTATCCCTCCGACCAAGACCACATATGGCCCTGACACATCTTTTTTGTGCAATTAAAACAGAACCTTTGTCTACTGCGTTACCCCAAAAGATGATGCCAAATCTTAGTGTCGAGTCCACATAACCATTGTATGCCATTAATACCGCTTCCTCCTTTACAGTTTTTGATAACTTGTATAGGGCATATGCAAACGTATATAGTTTTTTGCACACTGTTTCCACCTGTGTTTTCCACTTAAGATTATAGTCAATATGAATTCCCAAAAACTTTGTTACCTTAGTTTGTTCAATAGTTTCACCTGAATAGTTTATGTTGAAATTTTTAATTGTATTATTATTATTTTGAAAACTCATTATTTTTGTTTTATTAATGTTAACAACTAGATTATTTTGATTGAGCCAATTAATAATTTTATTTAGAGTGTTGTTAATTTCGTATTCAAATTCATTTGGATCTGCACATGGTATAATGACCGTGCTGTCGTCTGCAAATAACACCATAGAGTGGTTTATAATATTTGGTAAGTCGTTAATGTATGCTAAGAAGAGCAATGGACCCATCACACTACCTTGTGGTACTCCACGCTCTATCTCTCTAGCTTTAGATATATATGTTTTTTCCAGTTTTGTTTTAGTGCAAATCCTATTTATCTGCGTTATTTGTTGTCTCTTATTTAGGTATGATTTTATTAGTTCTATTGCGTTACCCCTAATACCATAATTTAATAATTTACTTATTAGGATGTCATGGCTTACAAAGTCAAAGGCCTTACTCATGTCCATGAATATCGTTACCACAGGATTTCTAATATCTACGTTAGTAATAATGTTACTAAGAAAATCATAAACAGCCATATTTATGGTTTTGTTTTTCCGGAACCCTTTTTGTTCTGGTGCGAATAGATTCTGATTTTCAAAGTATTCATAAATATTTCTGTACATCACCTTTTCAAATATTTTGGCAAAAATGGGTATCAATGCAATAGGCCGATAGAAATTCATATTCTGTTTATCTTCCTTTTTAAATAGAGGTTTTACTACCGAGATTTTAAGTTCATTTGGAAACATGCCGTGTTCCATGCATTTATTAATTATATGACTCAGGATGGGGGAGATTATAAGAACCACGTATTTTAAAACCTTAGTTGTTATTTCATCATAGCCGGCGCTGTTCGTGTTCTTTAATGATTTAATTATTTGGAAGATGTCAAAGGGTGTCACTGGTTTTAAAAATATCGAATTACAGTTACCGATTGATAAAAAGATATTATTGTTATTAAGAGATGTCAATTTATGTACATTATTATTGTTAGATGTCAAGTTATGAACATTAATGTTATTATTAGATATCAGATTTGATTCATTATTATTATTGTTATTATTAGTCCTCTTAATTGTATTATCCTTATTCGTTATATCAATAAAAAAGTTATTAAATGATTCAGCTATGTCCATGGGGTCTGTAATATTTTCATCATTGTGTTTGATTTTTTCAATATATTCTGTCGGCACATTTATTTGAGATTTTTTAATAATATTCCAAGTTTCTTTACATTTGTTGTCAGCATTTAGGATTCTATAGTTGTTTTGAGATTTTTGTGTTAGTTTAATAATATTTTTTATCTTTTTTGCATATTTTTTAAATGCTTCTCTATTTTTTTCCGTGCTGTGTCGCCTAAATTTCCATAGCAGTTCTCTTTTCCGTTTGCAACACAGCCGAATTCCCTTAGACATCCACTTTTGTTTGCGCATTAAGGAAAATTTTACTTTTATCACCGGAAAACAAAGTTTGTAAAGTAAGACGAACATATCATAAAACTCCTTAAATGCATAGTTGGGATCGTCAGATTGGTATACTTGATGAAAAGATATGGAGTTTAGATGTTCCGCAAATTTCAACATATTTTCGTCACTATAGTCACGTTGCAGTACATGCCATGTTTTGAGAGCATAGCTTTTCTTTATAGGGCATTCTAATAGTTGGGCGGAATGATCTGATAGGGCGAATTCTAATACCTCACTCTTGCATCCACGAATATTGTGTATTATATTGTCTAGACACGTCTTACTTGCAAATCTAGTTGGCTGATTGATTTCAGTTTTTAAATTATAGCTCATATTTAACTGTTTAAAACGTGTGCTGTTTTTATTTATTGTTAGCAAGTCAATGTTAAAGTCACCACATATTATAAGCTTTTTGTTAGATTCGTATACGAAATCATGTAAGATATCGTTGAAAGTGCAGAAAAAGGTTTCTAATGACTTATTGTCATACAACGGGACTCTGTAGATGCACAGTATAATAATTTTATGTTCAGTTAATTCAACAGCACTACATTCGAAGACATTAGTAACATTGTGTTTATTTATGCATTTCATTTCTTTAAATGTATGGGTATTTTTTATTAGTATGCACGACCCGCCGCGACGGTTTTTCCTACTGAAACATGAAGCTAATGTATAGTTAGGTATTGTCAATTGATTCTGGTCACTTTTTGTCATATTATCCTATGTCTAGGGGCAGACATCGTCAAGATGTATCGTCAGATCAAGGTCTCAGAAAGGGATATAGATTTTCAAAGGATTGTCTGGAGAGATAATGCAAAGGAAATAGAAGACTTCAGACTTTTGACGGTGACCTTTGGAACATGCGCTTCATGCGCTCCGTACCTTGCCGTGCGGGCATTACTGCAAGTAGCTCACGACGATGGTCACATGTATCCCTTAGCTGCTGAGAAGGTACTGAACGATTTTTACATGGATGACTTAATGACAGGATGTCAGACTGAGACAGAAGCAATCGCACTGTATCACCAATGCAACAAACTGCTAAAAGGAGGGGGATTCCAGCTACAGAAATGGACCAGTAACAAGAGTGATCTATTGACGAAACTAAATGAAGACAAAGGAGGGGACCTTGAAGTCAAAATGGATCAAATAACTAAGATTCTAGGTCTCAGCTGGATCAAAGGCACCGATGAGTTCACTTACACAGTGAAGTTGGTTTCACCAGTAGTACCGGATACAAAGAGAAAGATAATCGCTGAAATATCGCGTCTATATGATCCCCTTAGATGGATAGCTCCCTTCATTATTACCTCAAAAGTATTCATTCAAAAACTGTGGATTACTGGGTTGGATTGGGATCAATGGCTACCGCAGAACCTTCTGAAAGAATGGGAATGTTATCGTAATGAATTGTCAAAACTAATCGATTTCAAGATTCCAAGATGGCTCAATACAAGAGACGATGACGTTCTGGCGGAGCTGCACGGATATTGCGACGCCTCAAATATCGCATACGCGGCAGTTGTATATCTTCGGGTCATCGATTCATCTGGAGAAGTACATTCTCATCTGGTGACAGCGAAGACTAGAGTAGCTCCGGTGAAGCAAGTTTCGATACCGAGACTAGAATTGTGTGGAGCGGTGCTGGTTACGAAACTGCTAATGGAAGTTGGGAAGCTATTTCAAATACCAAGTTACAATCTGCATGCTTGGACTGATTCTACACTGTCGTCTTGGCTTGGCTAAGTGCTCATCCCAGTAGATGGAAAACGTCTGTGGCTAACCGGACGTCCAAGATATTAAGACAAATAGAGGTTAACCAATGGTCTCATGTGATGTCGAAAGATAATCCTGCTGATTGTGCGTCTCGAGGGGTTACTCCAGCGGCATTATTAGAGAATTAGAGAATGAAAGGTTTGTCAAATTTAGAAAGAAAGAAATGGCTTTTATTACACACCAGACCATAGGTAGTGAGTGCCGCGGTGTGTTCTTTCCCTCTGCTGTGCAAAAGGCCCTAACTCAGCATTGTGCTGAGGGCGGGGGCCCTCAGCGCTGGTTTTCAGTTTGGTTCAAGTTACCATCAATAGATGGAAATATCCAATGTCTAACCCGCGATGTTGAGATTTTCTTGTTTTTTATATGGTTCAGGATTTTTCTGAATAAATTGTCTCTTGAAGCAGGAAGAAGTGTGCATTATTAAGTATAGCTAAGTAAAGGAAACAAACACCAGTTTATCACTTTTTTACACCCTAGATAGCCACCGATATTAGGTCGTGTGTAGCCCGCTTAACTGCGACGCATACTCCACACCTGTACGAACCATAACTTAAAAAGTTATTCCGAGCGGCAATACTGGACAGACCTAGACAGCTGTCTAGCTCTTCCCCGTTCCGCCGGTCGGATTAACTTTTTATTAGGGGGTGGGTAGTAGTTTACCTACTAAGGCATCCTGTCTTGTGTTCTGCCTGGCCCTTAAATCAGTAGTTCAACGCAAACCGAAAAAGTACCTATAATAGAGTCTGCACGCGAGTTGAATGCAGAGCTGTACAAACTCGAGCGTGCGTCACATTGACAATAGCGAAGAAGTATGATAACTGCATTTTGTGATTGACCGGCGGCGGGGATGATTACTGGTCGGTCAAAATAGAATAACAGTTACTGTGAAAGTTAAATCAATTTGTTCTACACAAAACAAGCAAGCTATGTAGATTTTGTCGTAATTAATAATAAAATTTCACGTCCAAATCATCCGGGTACGTATACTTAATTTATCTAGGTGCATTAAGTAGGTATACTTTGAGTATAATTTAAACACCTGGGTCAATTAAGTTAACTTTTAGAAAACTTAACTCATACTTTCCTCAGGTGAACAAGTACTGGAAGTTCTGCATGGATGGTTTGTGCATTATGTGAAAGAATCCGGATTTGTTTACCACAGCTAGTACGTGTGCCTAGGTTCATATTTCAAAATTGAGGAAAGTCGGATTCGACCTGAGAGGGCCGTGAGCATCGTTTTTAGTTTGTAGCGCGGGGTGCGTTTTTGAATTGACCCTCACGGGCCTGTCAGGTCGAATCCGACTTTCCTGAATTTCAAAATATGAACCTGGCACACGTACTAGTTTTGGTAAAAAAATCAGGCTTCCTTCACCAAGCGCACAAAAAAGTCGTTTTGTTCTAGACCGAACTCCCACTAAAGGTGAATTAACTTTACTAAAAGCAAACTTAATTCACCCAGGCGTTTTAAAGTATACTGAAAGTATATGCATCTGCAATTAACCCAGGTGAATTAAGTATACATACACAATCATCCCCATTGTATGTTGGCTACATACTCTTTACGTCCTAACCTCACAGTTCCACTCTGGACCGGACACTTCAAAGCCAGCCACCGACTCACAAGAGTTCGTATCGCACCCCTCACTCGATGCCGAATGTGTTGGTCTCTTCGACCGCTAGCAGCAGTTTCTCGTGCAGCAGCTGAGGCGTCGGGTACGGCGGCAGGTCGAGGCGGTTGAAGCAGGTGTGCGCGCGCGGCAGCGACTCGATGCGGCCCCAGCGCTCGATGCAGAACCGCCTGGGGCCGGTCGAGCCGCGCAGCGCTGAGAACCCTTCGTAGGGAATAGAAGAGGTGCCAGTCACGAACTGGACGAGACGAAGCCGTTGCTCGTTTGTGAACCTGGAATTGAGAGGGTCGTGGTTAAAGAGGGACGTTGTACAGAACATATTGAATTGGGATGCATAACGCCAGAGTAGAGATTTTTTTTCACCGTTTTCTTTTCTAACCCCAGAAAAAAAAGGTGAAAAAAAAATATTTTTAAAATGGTTTTTTTTCTGGAGCTGGTTTTTTTTACAAGAGTATGAAATTATATTGACTCAAGTAAAATTTGCACTTAAAATCACTTAATATTTTTCAAACGGATCCCTAAAACGAAAAATTGTTTTCAACTATCCCTAAATGACTCAAAATAATGTTTTATTTTTTACTTTTGAAAGCATTTACGCGACTAAAATAACGTAACTGTTAGCAAAAAAGCAAATCAAACGCTTTATTTACACCGGTCGGCTCCCGGCACTATTCGGCGCGGAACGAACGCACAGAGTCTACTAATTCTTTCCCCAATGTTCTCATTTGGTTTGTTTATATTTTGGTTGAGTTGAGTGCGAGGTTGACACCCGTTTGCACTAAAAATAAGAATCGCCTAAGTTCTACCCTAACTTGAGCTTATCCTGGCAAAAAAAAATGCACTAACCTTCAGCCATACATTTTACTCTATGGTTAGGCTGTTCTAGACTAAGTTACGTATTTAGTGCAAATGGGTGTAGTTTCAGATAAAGAATTTCTTATTTCCTGGAAAAAAATACAAATTTAGAAAAAAATATGGTGCCATGTTTTTCTTTCATGTTTTTTTTCAAGCTTGCGAAAAAAAAACATTTAGTTTTTTTTTTCTATTTACATCTCTACGCCAGAGGCATAATGCGTGTGTATAACAAAACTTCGAGACTACGACGGAAATAAACCTTGAAGATGATGATAAGAGTTAAATGCGTAAATTGACCTATACTCGTACTATCAGGGACTGAATAACAACGGTTGGGCGCCCGACCTTTATTTCTATGCTACCTAAGGCTGGATTCACACGGCATAGTCCTGCACGTTTTTTTGCAGTATACGTCTTAACGGATAAACAGTGGCCTTGGTTCACACGGCATTGTCCTGCACGTTTTTTTGCAGTATACGTCGTGTGAACCTAGGCCGCTGTTTATCCGTTAAGAAGTATACTGCAAAAAAACGTGCAGGACTATGCCGTGTGAACCACGCCTTAGTTTCTGTACCGGAATTTATAATTATAGCATCAGTGGTCGTGTAACGGTTAGTTTTTTTTTAAATAAAACATCAGTTTTGGTATACATTCAAATGGCGGTCAGTCGGTCCACTGGATATCCAAGTATCCGAATCGGTTAGCTTATTCACTTGGCCAGCCCATTCGGTCCTCGGTAGGTACAAATGTAGGTAGGTACACCCACGATCAAGTCGAGATATACCCGACCGATGCAGCACTATTGTTGCCCCTAAGACATGCGCAATAAGCAAGTACAACACACGGAAGGGGTAACTGAACGAGATAGCGACTGTACCTAATAATAACCGCAGATAAAGCTGTTATCAACCCAACGAGATTCGCACCCAACCACACCCTTCCGTTTACGCACATACCAGATAACTGTAGTGGGTGAGTAGGTATCTTTGAATTCTCAGCACGAAATTCTGCGCGATTTGCCTCTGGATCCATCAACCTTTGAGTCAGTACAATTTGACAACTCCATAAATTCGTCAGTCCGCCTACCGGCAGAAATATAATCTAGGTTGTCACGCCATCCTGTATGCGTATTTCCGTTTCCGTACCTAATTTATAATTAATAATTTATTCAGGTAAAAAGTTAGGCACATAGTTGTATGGATCCCAGTCTCCTAAACTAGGTTTACTTATCACCTGTATTTCAGGAGGCAGGGCTCTTCCATTATTTGGTCGTTGAATTTTTGAACACCTCCCCTTGTCGAGACGAAATCAGTACGTTTTATCACAGGGTGCTCATCCCAAACAAATTAGAATTAGTAATCCTTCGTAAAAAAGAGATGGCGTGAGGAGTAACATTTGTACTTTAACCCCTTCGCTTCCACAAGCAGAGTCTCCATACAATAACTGACAGTGGGTACCAAGATGACAATTAATGTTTATTGCAAGGAAATGAAAACTGAATTTTCCCTAATTTTAATGTCAAATATTTTCCTTTTTCGGCCAGGAGAAGAATCGAAACGCTATGGTTTCAGTTAACATACTTCTAGGTGGCGCTAATCTTAGAAGAAATCCTATATATCTTAGCGCCATCTCGTGGTATTTGCAATTTTTCAATTTTTACCATTTTTGCTGCACCAAGCGATAGTGGCCTCGAACTAATGAAGCTTCAGTAGCATCTCAGTTTACGCCGGTGTCATATTTAGTTCCAGGAGGTCTATCTGTATTAATATAATAATTATAGTATCTGTTGTTTTATGTAAATTTATTTTGTACGGTGTCGCTAGTGTCTCGCTCACCGGTCGATGGCCTGCCAGTACCACGTGACGACGGGGTGCGCGTCGTGGTACCCGCCGCGGTACTCGGTGTGCGCGCGCCAGTCCGCCACGTCCAGCTCGGGCGCGCCGGCCACCACCAACTCGAGCTCGCGCGCGTCGAAGGCGCACACGAGCCGCGGATCCACCACCTGCCGGGCACGAGAGGCGTCAGTGGAGGTACCACCCGAACGAGCCGAGATTGCATACCAGCGAGGTGCTTGGCTCGGTCGGATTATACGTGACCCGTTGAGAGGGAGAAAGGAATCTTCAAAATACCATGCTTGCCAGTTATGGCTTATATTACAGTCACCCTGTAGTCCACCAAATTAAGTAAAATCAGGGGAAATAATTCGTGTATAAGCTAATTTTGGTAAAAATACCGTAGTTTAGGTGAAGACCAAAGGGAGCAAGCGATGATGAGACTAAGTGTGTGTCCGAATGTCCTTTTTAACACTCTTTTATTAGCTTCACTTGTATCTTTAATTGTATTGTATGTTTGTAACGGAATCTTCGGACCCACTTCCCGTGATCCGATTGATCCAACAATGCGTTACCTCGTGGAAGCCCCGCACCAGCCACTCTGTCTGCTCGGCGACCCCGCGCTCCACCCGCCAGCGCACCACGCGCTCGAGGTACTCCTTCTTGTTGCGCTCCGTGACCGGCACGTCGCGCCCGCCCGGCTTCAGCTCGCGCTCCAGCACGCGCCCGTCCGCGCACCGCTCCGACACCGCGAACGTCAGCTCCAGGGATGACACGCAGCGCGCTGACTGCAAGTGGGATGACAACAGTGGGTCAAGCAGGAATATTTACCAGATCGCAAAAGTGTTAGAGTTCAGATGAGATAAACCTTAAGACATTGCACATAAGCCACTCACATTTCAATTGGAATACTTTTTCGATGCGTAATTTTTCATGCTACCTACACTGGAAAAAAATGGAATGAATAAATGGATTTATCTATCTATCTATCTATCTATCTATCTATCTATCTATCTATCTATCTATCTATCTATCTATCTATCTATCTATCTATCTATCTATCTATCTATGTATCTATCTATCTATCTATCTATCTATCTATCTATCTATCTATCTATCTATCTCTCTATCTATCTATCTATCTATCTATCTATCTATCTATCTATCTATCTATATATCTATCTATATATCACTGTTGTGAGGCGTTGTTGGGTTGTGATTTTGAAGACTTGTCCTAACTACATTGAAATAACAGGGCCGTGAGTTACGAACGGAATAGCGTGGCAGTGGCTATAGCCATAGCAAAGGCGCAGTGGCTATTTGCCATTTGCGCCATAGCATTGCTATAGCAAAGGCGCAAATTCTGGTTTGCTTGTAGCCCGAGCGGCTTGTCTCAACGCCTTCGACTAGACTGACTCACCAGAACCGGCCTTTTGCGAGCTCGCTGTAGCTACCATGCGATTCCTTACGCGGCCCAGTTGTCAGGTGTTGTTGGGTTTTAATTTTGAGGAGTCACCTGACTTAACTAAATCTAGTGAACGCTTTATTTCGTTTTGTTTGGTTTGTCATAGTAGATTACACTGGTCGACAAAAAAAATACTTTTGATTTTTTCCTCAATTTTTTTTTTGTTTCTAGCTCATTTTGGTGCTCTAATTTCAAATCTGGCAACAGTTTTTCTCTAACGGGTTTTGTTTTTGAGATAAGTATAGCTTTCCTAGCTATTTTGTAAATTTTCTTTAAATGTTGTATTTTGACGGACTTTAAAGTAAACATTTTAATATTTTATGCTATGACTTTGATGAAAAGACAGTGAATACATAATGGCTCACAGAAGCACTATAAAGTGGTTGACTTTGACTGTGACTACCAAGGCGTCAATGTCTATTGCAGGGGGATGAGAACTTAATTTCCCCTAATTTTAATGTCATTTCTTTTTCCTTTTCGGCCAGGAGATTGACAATCTCTAGTCTGAAAGCGTTTTATTGAAACAACAGAAGGCGCTAGGTAGTAAAGATCGCGGAGAAACCACGCTTATAAAATACTCCTATTACTAAGATTCTGCCTGTCTGTCTACCAGACTCTACAGTGTATAACGTATAACATATATTCCCTCACCTGGAGCCACCTCAGCGACGCCGCGAACTGCGCGTCCAACGCGTCGACGTCCTCCAACGCGGGCGGCAGTCGCAACAGCGCGCGGTAGAGGGCGCGAGTGAACCACGCCTCGAGCAGGTACCCGTGGACGAGGGCCAGGCCCAGCACGCGCCCGGAGAACCGGAACCTGGAAGCGAGGGGCGGGGGGGGCTGTTAGTAAAAGTAAATAAGCTGCCAAGTGCGAGTTGGACTCGCGTTGAGAGGGTTTCGTACAACAATAATAGGACTAATACCAACAAAATATCCTAAAAGTATCCTAAAATTCAGTGTTTCATACAAACTTTGCACGCCATATTTAGGGGGTTAGGGGGTTAAAGTTGTAAATTTCGGAATTTTTATGGGATATGGGTGCAAACATGTGCTTGCATACCAAATTTCTGGTTTATAGGACTTCGGGAAGTACCCTAGAGGTTTTGAATTTTTGATGACAAGCGAATCGGTCATATTATTGAGCACAACTTTTTCAAAAATAGTCTTTTAAATATTATAAAAATACATTAAGGATCCTCACACCATGCGCTTTCATTTGATATGTCACACGGCATATTTTGTTTTTTATTTTTATTTTGGAATAATTTATCCCATTCCATATTCTTAATTTTTAGTTAATGTATTGTATTTTGTTTGAATTTTAATTTATTTTAATTTAATGTAATGTAATTTGTGTGTGTGTGGCATCAAATGCTGTCTGTTTTTGCACAAAGTTGACTTTATAAAATACAACTGCTGGAAATATACAATTGTGAGATTGTTTAGCCATTTTGTACCTACATAATGCTCCAACTTGAGAGTTGTTCCTAGATATGCTTCAACTTGAGAGTTGTTCCTAGATTTATTTGATTACCTTGGACAAAACCCTTTTTTTCTGAGACTTCCTTCGTCTTCTTTTAGGGTCGATCCCTAACGGTCTTGAACGCTTGAAGTGTAGTCCGCGCCACGTTTGTGCGACTCTGACCGATATTATACTATCTGTGCCGAGAGGGTAAGGTGGGTCGCATATGGCGAGAGAGAGAGAGAAGTTACCCCCCTCCCACCTTACCCTCTAGTTTGGCAACACCGGTTTTTTTGCCACGAACAGTGCGAAGTGAATTGATATCGGAAACGCACAATACTTCAACACATCTTGGCGACAAATACATCAAAGCTGTGCATAGTTACAAGCACACGCACACACGCACACAAAGCGCTCGCGTCAAGATAATAAATTAATTGTGTATTGAAGTTTGGCAATAAATTATTTTCTTTCTTTCGAGATGAGTTGAAATATCTGTACCAATAATGCACATTACATAATTTGCATAAATACATTACTGAATTATAATAATCAAACAAGAATAATTTATTCTCGCGATGAAGCCATTCCTCGAACAGTGTTTCAAGGCTGTTTTAAATTTGAGGAATGCAATTTTACGGTCTAGTTAGCTTAATTCCATGGCACACATATGATAGCAGCTGCATAAACAGTAGACCAAGAATATTTAATTAGGCTCATTTATTTTCTCACACTTTTTTTTCTTTTTCTTCAGTTATGAGTCAGTACTTTTATATCTCCACCGGGCAATAGCCAATCATTTTAGAGCCAAGGTGTTTGATCCTTTATTTCAGTGGCGCTATTTGGAGCTCAATGATAGAGTAGTAACTATGAATGTAAATAACAATAACATACACAAATACATGCACACTAACCCTGGCTGCCACCTAGCTACCTGAAAATAAACACACGAAAATGGTATCCAGTTACAATAATAACAGGATATTATATTTCATGTCAATATTGAAACAGCGAGTTTTTTTGCGCGCTCTGTATCTTTGATTGTCTTCATTTAGGGTCGTATTGGTCAAAAATATTGTTGTAATTCAATCGTGGACATTTGGTCGAGCCTGACGAATTTACGATGACGCACGATCATATCTGAATACCTTCCACGGCTAGTATGCCATCGTATGTTTATTGACCGAGCGAGCGAAGCGTCTCCGTTTCAGGTTTGGGAAAAAATGCTTTCGTATGTCCGGTTGTTCTCCTCTACAAGTCGCATTTATGAACCGATTCTCGTGAAATTTTGTGAGCAGGTTGGAAAAATAAATAGAATTTTTTACTCGAGCCAGTTTTTAGATTTTTTTCAAAATGGCGGAGATATGGGGTTTTAAAATGTAAAAAATCGCTACAACCCAAACGGCTCGATGGATATTAACAAATGAGGTGTCGTTGGATTCGTAAAGACCATGAGAGTGAAACAGACTACATAATTTTAGTAAAAAGTCAATAGGTTGTATTAAAGATCGCGTAATGTAGTTTACAAAGTTATTGGTGCGGCTACTTTCATACTGCATGTACGTAACCATTCATAAGTTTTTATGTGTTATTGAAAGAAAATTATTTGGGTTATTTTTTTTATGTGTGTTAGCAGTTCAGCTTTCCCACCGACTTACTCGCGAGGTCTACAGCTCACAGAGCCACTAGTTAAATTCTTGATTAATAAATTAAATTTTAAACATTTACAGACAGGCCCATACATCGCTTCTGGCCCCGAACTAGGATACCTTGTCGTGGGAACCAGAAACACCGACATCACAAACATGTAAACATCCAAGACCTGGGGGATTTTTTTTGTCCCCTGCCGGGATTCGAACCCGGGACCTCTCGCATGATAGGCAGATGCACAACCGCTACGCCACAGAGGTCGTCAAAAATTAACTGACTACTAGTGTAATAGAGTACCTATACAGAGAAGATTTACAAAAACAATATCATTACATATGAGGCAAATAATTGTGTAAATGTGCCTTTAATAGGCTTGGTGTCGAGCTCATAAATTATATGGCACAATGGAATAATTAAATGGATGAATAACTAAGGTTACTGAACTCTTCAGGTAGGTCGTGCCTTGTGGATTTCAGCAGCAGAGAGGCAAGGACATTGAGCTGTCACTGAATGTGTATCATCGCAGATACTATATAGATATAGGTTGCGGTAGGTTATGTATTGACTGAAAATCGATAGCACTCGAATAAAATTACAGGTCTAGAATGTTCTGCAATATTTCTAGAAATACTTATGGCTATATTATTTGACAATCCATCAGATGAAGGTTGTTTCAAACGTTTTCAACGTTTTGCGTAGTATTCATATTATATTTGGTTATTTCGTTTGAGTTTTGGTTTGCCTGCACGTTTTTTCTTTGGAAATATTTCCCGATAACATTATAAAATAGTCTTAAACAACAAAAAATCTTACAGTATTGACTTCATGAATAAAATATCTATTCTTGTGAAAGGAAGTTACAAATTCGCTCGAGATATTCGTTAGTATGGAGAATATTGGACCATTGCCGGTGGTGTCGGGCGGGACCTCTTGAACTATGGTTTTAGTTTACCGTTATACGAACTACCTACATAGCAGACACATTTGAAATCAATTTATTTTAGCATTGTTTTCAAAACAATATAGAATTAGGTTTCGGTTAATCATGTGCCCAAGACGGAATACAATAATGGGGCTACAACAGCGATGTATGACTCACTATTAAATTGGCTATCTAGATAGATCATATATATTGAATATAAACTGAAGAATAACTTAAGTAACTTGATTCGATTAGGTGATAGGAAAGATGTCCGTCCGTGTGTTTAATTTATTCTCAACACGTACAAATGACTATTTAAATTATTTTGACAGTGCTTAATTTGGAGCTACCTTAGGTACAACTTATTGGCAACTTGCTCATAATAATTAATTCCTGGCACAGCAAGAAGACAATCAAGCCAGCTAAATTAATTAAGCGACTGGTCCAATGTAGGAATGTTTTATATCTTAAAAACTGCTTATTATACATATTTTGTTCAAACCAATTTTAGTTGTAAGTTTGTATTGAGATACACAGTATATTTTATTTTTTTATTTTTCACTCTCTTACTTTAAAAGTTAGAGGGGGGCGGGGACTCAATTTTTTCCACTTTGGAAGGGTCTGGTCTCTTGAACGTTTGACTTTGAAGAAAAATGGTTTTAGGAACCTCAACGTCATTTTCAAAGACCTATCTATAGACATCACATAAATATAGGTTTGATGAATAATATTTTTTTTTGGTGACAGTTCCATTTAAAGGGAGTTTGGGGAGGCCTCCCTTTGTCTTATTTTTTCAATTTTTGTATAAAAATCGTAAGGCGGTTCACAGAATACATCTACATACCAAGTTTCAACTGTGTAGTCCTAATAGTTTTAGATTAAAGTTGCTGTGACATACGGACGGACAGACAGACAGACTTGACGAAACTATAAGGGTTCCTTGTTTCTCTAACGGAACCCTAAAAAGCGTTAGTTCCACCTGTGACCGCAACCCGCAACCAACATCGTCGGAAAGCTCCAACTCCAAAACATTCCTTCCCACTCACCACTCATGATGATTGTCCACGAACGCCGACATGGGCGACACGTGCACCGTATAGGTATCATTCGCGGAGTACTCAAACAAGCCGTAGTAAGGGTTGAAGAGCTCCCGCGACAGTAGGAAGAAGAACTCGCGGCTCGGCCCGCCGTAGTCCAGCCCTTCCTCGCCGTCCCACAGGACGCAGAGTTTGCCCTTCTGAAGCTCCTTCTTGGTGCACGACATGATGCGCCGGAACGCGTCTTCTAGGAGGTGTTCCCGGCGGATGTGGAGTCTGGAAGGCGAGGCGAGGGTTAGGTGGACTGTTGGTGCAAATCTGAACATAATGGTTTTGGAGAGACACCATGATGATAGAACGTTCTTAAGACGGCGCCCTAGGCAAAAACAGCCTTTAGTAAAACACAAATCGCTCGGAATGACGAGTATTACTGCTGTACGTTTTTTCACTAGCTTGTTTATCACGAGTGTCAGCGTGATTTCGCTTTCCCATAAACGTTATTTTATTAATTTTGCTCGATAGAACAGTCTCCTGAAGATGCCAGAAAATCTGTCTGTCACAATGTATTATTTTACAATTTCGCACCGCATCTGAATTTGTGTTCTTGTTATTTATCTAATCATTATAAAAATGGCACAGTATGTTCCTCAGTTAGACGTGCTTAGCTTGGCTATAACCTTTTTTATTTTTTTATTTAATTTCCTCTAAAAATAAGTTAGGGATGAAATCCTAAGTTCTGATTGCCTGGGGCCCGTTCTTAAGTTGAAGTCTCTCCTCTACGACTACGATGCTGGTGACCTGGTACTTCTGGCAGCCACGGAGCTAGATAAGAGGTTCTCCGATGGTGCCCCTCCCACTCCGTATAGTAAAAAACGTAAAACGTTTGATGTTTATACCCTAGGCCCCTGTCATACAAAATTGATTGAATATCTGTCTTAACATGGAAACAATGCCTTTGCCGCTCCGTATGGTAAAAGGCGTGACGCTATCCAACCACCAACAGAGCTTCATGTATCGGACCACAAAAGTGTAATGATTGATTTGATATTCCAAGTAGGTACCATCCACAACTACATTATTTATCATTATACTATTTGTTATTATTAATTTAACTCATCTGTCTGCATGCATTATGTCCACTAATTTTTAGAATCATAATAATTTATTTAATAATTGCCGTAAATGTCTGGGGCACCTACAATTATGTTTACTTACCCAAGCAGCACATTTGGTGGCATAGGAGTTCCATATTATATCAAATTGCTACGCTAGATGATTTTTGGATCTAACGTAGGTGCTATATAGGTGGTTAGAACCTATATAGCACCTATATGCAACCAAAAGGCGAAAAATAGCAGCCTATTTTAAAGATCTAATAAGGTCTAAACGCGTTCAAATTGCTACCGTTGGTGAAAATTGGAACTTCAAGTGCAAATTGGACTGATTGAACGAATGATAGTCTATTCAGTTCGTTCATTAGATCAGTGTAGTACTATTAGTGGCAAGCAGGATTGTTTTTGCTTTGTTTTGTTTGTGTAAGTAGACTGAGTGATTATTGGAACTGGAAGAGATTTTCATCGTATATAACTACAAGGTAAGTGCGTTATTAACGAATGGTGATGGCTAGACTTCTACACTCTAACAACAACATATTTACGTAATTAGGTACATGCGCATGTTCTGTCTTAGGATCAGATAAAACCGGTGCAATTTTGATTTTATTGTGAAGTGCATATTATATTTCTTATAAGATTTTAATGCGCCATCGTTCTGATGAAAATTTCCTCAAAAACAATATAATAATTAATTGTAACATAACCTCACTTTTACATTTTCTGTAGAAAATCTGTAATCTGGTGGTCAGAATGCGATTATTTTGTTGCTAGAATGTATCAGATACGCGTCAAATTTACGTTGTAAACTTGTTATTGTTTTAATCGTCTCAAAATATTTGCAATTTGCGTTCGCCATCTTTTAATCATGGCGATCAAACCAATTATTTGCAGTTGCAATATCAGCTTATTTACTCCATAATGGCACCTATACATCCAAAAATCACCTAAATGCACCTTCGAATTTATCAAATGAGTGAATATTAGACCCTGTAGTAATTATTTTCGGTTTCAATTGGTGATCCGTGAGAAAACAAAAAAATACTTGGGGCCAGATTCTGCAAGCGAATCGCATGTACTACTAAGCGAGATCGCGATCGAAGGGTTTATGGGCTCTGCTCGAAAAGGGGTGTTATGATTTTATTTAACGCGTGTGTCACTCTGGGTATCTGTGTATCTGTGTCTCTGTCTCTCAGCTCGCGGAGCGTAAACGGGTGAACCAATTTGAATGTAGTTTTTTTTATTCGAAAGTAGATTTCTTGGATTTGTTTGGGGCTATGAATAAACAAATACTTGTTTACTATGCAAAGTATATTTTCCAACTGAAGGTAAAAACACTATCACAATATATTCAAAATAAATATGACAGTGACAGGCTTGACACAATGTTCCAAGTAGTTTTAACACCCCCCCGCAAAGTGTACAGCCTGTATAATAATAATACCACAAACACCCTGTATAAAAACACCTCACATGACAAAATAAAACTAATAAACTTTATACACCAAAAAACATATTAAACACACAAAATTCATATACATACCTAACCTAACCCTAAGCTATTTATACACTTGTAGTGCTTCAGTTTTGGCAAAGGTTTGGTGAGGATGTCGGCAGTCATTTCTGTGGTATGAATGTATTTGAGTATGAATCTATGTTCGGATAATGATTGGCGTATGAAGTGATGTTTGATGTCGATGTGTTTGGTGCGGGCGTGGTATGTGTTGTTTGTGGCCAGTTTGATGGAACTCTGATTATCCGTGTGTATGATGAGGGTGTTCGTGAGATGGAATACTTCAGTGATAAGTTTATGAAGATATATGGCCTCCTTGCAAGCCTCGCCCAATGCCATGTACTCCGCTTCCGTACTGGAGAGGGCTACTGTGCGCTGCTTGCGGGATTCCCATGACACTGGAGCTCCACTCATCATGAACACGAAGCCGGTATATGATCGACGGTCCACGAGATTATTGCCGTAGTCGGCATCCACGTACCCCAAGGGGTAAAGTTCAGATTTACGCGAGAAGTTAAGAGCCATATCTTTGGTCCCTTTGAGGTAACGAAGGACCCGCTTAGCGGCCTTCCAGTGTACCCCCCCGTAATGTGCATTGAATTGCGACAGGTAGGAGACCGTGTGAGCGATGTCAGGTCTAGTGCATATTGCAAGGTACATTAGCGACCCGATAAGCTCTTGGTATGGTACGTCTACTTCTTCTTCCTTGCTAGGAAGAGTTAGCTTTAGACCTGATTCCATGGGTGTCGTGACTGAAATTGCGTCTTGCATACCGAACTTTTCTATCAGCTTCTCTATATATTTTGTTTGATCGAGTTTTATTCCATCTTCGGTCTGAGATACTCTCATTCCGAGGCAGTCTTTGAGTTCCCCAAGATCCTTTATAGTGAACTTTTTCTCAAGGTTGCTCTTGAAGTCTGCCTTCATTTTATCATTTGTGCTTAGCACGAAGAAGTCGTCCACAAACACTGCAACAATCAGTAGGTCGTTGCCGCATCTTCTGTAGTATATACAGTGCTCTGATTGAGCTTGAGTCAGTGACATCTCTGCCATTGCCTGACTTACTTTTAAGTTCCACTGACGTGGAGCCTGCTTCAAGCCGTACAGGGCTTTTTTCAGTAGGCATACTTTTTCTTTTGGGTTTGTTGAAAATCCCTCTGGTTGCTCCATGTAAATCTCCTCATCTAGGTCTCCGTTCAAAAAGGCGGTTTCCACATCTAGGTGGTCCATTTGTAGTCCATGGTGGGCTGCGTAGGCCATTAATAGTCGAACCGATGATAATCTGGCCACAGGAGAGAAGGTTTCACCATAATCCACACCAGCCACTTGGGTGAAGCCTTTTGCTACGAGCCTGGCTTTGAATTTTGTGATACGGCCTGAAGTATCCTTTTTGATTTTGTAGACCCATTTACATTTCGTTGTTTTTCTGTCAGTAGGTCTGTCTGCTAAGGTCCAAGTTCCATGTTTTAACAAGGAGTTGTACTCTGCTTGCATCGCTTCCAACCATTTTTCTTTTTGCGGATGTTCGGTGACTTCTTTATAGCTCTCTGGTTCCTGATCAGTAGTCAGGTAAAGGTTGGACTGGTACCTTTCAGGAGGTTGCCTGCTGCGAAGAGGATATCTTCTTTCAGGTTCCGACTGTACAGTTAAAGGGGGTTCTGACTGTACAACTGAGTCAGAATCAGGCTGTTCCTCGGGATAGTCTGGTGCAGTCACAGGATCATCAATCGCTTCTGCCGGCTCAGGATGTTCCTCACTTTGAGGATGAGGTTCGGCTGGTAGTAGTGGCGGCTGAAAGTCAGGAACTGGGTCTTCGTCTTCAATGAATGTCACGACTTTTGACGTTGAAGTTGGAGACAGTTGTTGACTGCTAGACGATTGTATATTGGACTCTTGTACCGGTTCATCTTGTTCTTTATTTTCAATAAAGACAATATCTCGGGCCGTGATTATTACCCGAGGATTTTGGGGTTCAACAAGGCGATAGGCTTTGCTTTCTGTTGAGTATCCAACAAAGATGCATTTTTTAGTCTTGGAGTCGAGTTTCGAACGTTTTTCCTTCGGGACTAGGGCATGAGCTTCGCATCCGAAGACTTTCATATGTGAAAGATTGACCTTCTTGCCCGTCCATAATTCTTCAGGAATTTTGTTTCCTAGAGCCATTGTAGGCACTCGATTCTTGATATAGATCGCCGTATTTACTGCTTCTCCCCAGTATGAAGTCGGTAGTTTGGAATCCTCAATGATCGTACGGTTTGCACGTTCTGATACGCCATTTTGTTGCGGAGTATACGGGACTGTAGTCTGGTGTACGATGCCGCTTTCCTTTAGGAATAAAGTGAAATCATTATTTACATATTCACCACCGTTGTCCGTCCGCAAAATTTTGATTCTTTCGCCAGTTTGGTTCTCAACTAAGTATTTAAATTCTACAAACTTTGAAAAAACTTCGGACTTTAATTTTAAAAAATATCCAAAAGTTTTGCGACTAAAATCGTCAGTAAAAGTTAGCAAATAAAGAGAACCGCCCCACGAATGCGCACTCATAGGTCCGCATAGATCCGAATGTACTAATTGTAGGACTTTACTCGATTTGCTTGTAGAACTTTTGAATGGTTTCTTAGCAAGTTTACCTTGTAAACAGGGAATACATTTCACGTCCATATTCCCGCTAAAATTTACGCCAGTCTGCTTACTTTTTAAAATAGACAAACTTCTTGGGTTTAAATGACCTAGGCGTCTGTGCCATAGCAATGCTTCCTCCTTCGTTGTTTGTGTGACATAGGCCTGAGAAGTATTTCTATTTAGTTTGTACATACCTCTATGGCTTGATCCTGTCGCTATGACAGGGCCTGTCACCTGACAGTTGCCACTCTGACATATTTTGACATCTTTCGATGTAAACAAAACATCAAAGCCCTTTTCAGTTATTTTGCTAACAGAAAGTAAATTTGTAGCCAGATCAGGAATGAATAAGACTCGCTCGATTTTACTGACATGCTCTGAAATAGGAATCTGAACTGTACCTATACCACGGCTCATTAATTTCTCCTTATTTGCAACATTAATCGGCGTTACGTAGGACGACATCGACAAATACCAGTCGCTCCTGTTGCTCATGTGAGAGGTAGCTCCTGAATCTATGATCCAGTCCTGAGAACCTGTAGGAGTAGATGAAAAATTAGTGAAACAGGATGAAAGTGTGAACTCTGAAGTGTAATTAGAACCTAAATCACTTTTTACATTCTTCTTATTTAGAACTTTTCTACACTCTGAAACTGCGTGGCCATTTTTCTTGCAGTAAACACAGAATTTCTTAGTGACATTCTGGCTCTTCTTTGCTTGAAGTGCAGCAGCTGTATCCCGGTGTGTCTCTACGGTTCTGATAGGCGTAACTCTTCGTTGATCTTCTTTTAGAAGAGCCGAAACGACATTCTCTGACGTAATCTTCGTATTGGAGTGTTCGAGAGCCATGACCAGAGGCTGAAATTTTTCTGGAAGACCTGACAGCATCATTATTGCCAGGAACTCATCGTCAACTGCAGCTTCGATAGCTTGGAGTTCCTGCTGCGTGGCGAGCATTTTGTTCGTGTATTCCTGAATATTTCCATTAAAGGAAGTTGCTAAGAGTTTCTTCATAAGGCGAAGTCGTCGTATGAGGCCAGTACCTGCGAATGCCTTTTTGAGGGAGTTAAGGGTCTCAGACGCAGTTTTAGCTGACCTTATTATGGGATATATTCCCTCTTCGCACGCAAGACATATTTTTGCACGTGCCTTTGCGTCCCTGCGCTTGGCAATGGGGTCCTCGAGGTTGGCTGGAACGGTGACGACGTCCCACAGATCATGGTCTGTTAGCCAGCACTCTAGAGCAAACACCCACGTTGAAAAATTATGACCATTTAGTCTTGTAATGACCCGCGAAGATTGGTGGTCTCCACTATGAGTTGGTTTATCCATTGGCATTTGGTGGTCTCCACTATGAGTTGGTTTATCCATAACTAGTTTTATTGGCCCATAACCATTTGATTGGGGCTATGAATAAACAAATACTTGTTTACTATGCAAAGTATATTTTCCAACTGAAGGTAAAAACACTATCACAATATATTCAAAATAAATATGACAGTGACAGGCTTGACACAATGTTCCAAGTAGTTTTAACACTTGGAGCATGTTCTTATGGTACCACCGAGCTGGTCTGATGATGGACTTCGAAGGTAGGAACAATTACGCTGTAATACATCTTAGCTGTATTGAAAATTTCAAATACCGGTATACCGAAATTTTGGTATTTTTTAAATGCTGCTGGTACTGTTTAAATTATTCCAAGAACGATGAGTAAGTCATTAAAACAGTTTTCTACGCTATGGCAGAAACACTCAAACTGTTTAAATAATAATAATACATTTCACGTACCTACTTTTAGAGAAAAACGTTACAACAAAAGATATTGGTATTGACGACCTCTGTGGCGCAGCGGTTGCACGTCTGCCTACCATGCGAGAGGTCCCGGGTTCGAATCCCGGCTAGGGACAAAAAAAATACCCCAAGTCTTGGATGTTTACATGTTTGTGTTGTCGCTGTTTCTGGTTCCCACGACACAGGGTATCCTTTTTTTTTTTATTTATTCATATATTAAAAGCTTAGGTTTAGTTACAAGTAGCAGCGAACGAAAACCAGACAAGGTTTATCTGTCGCTGTAAGTGTCTCTTATACAATTAATAATTTACTTTGAAGCAGATACATATTAGGTATATAATAAAAAGGTGAATGTAGTTAGTTCTTAGGTAAACTCAAGTTAAGACTTTGTACTATGTTATTTAGGTATGTAATTATCAATAAAGTGGTTTTTAATCTTACTACTAAAATTCTTATTGTTTATAAATATGTTTTGGAGATCTATTGGTAGTTCATTTACTATTTTAGGCAAGTAGTACATCCATGTTCGTTGACCATACACATTATTGAAATGTGGCAAGTGGAACGATTTTTGATAAGGTACATTACGCAATCTATCGGGTCGCTTTTTTTTGTTCAATTTAGTTTTATTATGGTTTTCTTCAATTAGTGTATGTAATTTAATTTTATCAAAAACTGTGAGAATTTTGCTGTATTTAAATGGTCCATTCCCGTTATTGTTATTTTTATATTCCATCTTA
The DNA here is from genome assembly GCA_963457715.1 of Argyresthia albistria. NCBI lineage: Eukaryota > Metazoa > Arthropoda > Insecta > Lepidoptera > Argyresthiidae > Argyresthia > Argyresthia albistria. The sequence continues at coordinate 10,775,693 of OY735257.1, read as the reverse complement.
ACTTTTTTTGGTGTAATGAGTTTTAGAATACTAGTTTGTAGTTTATAGATATAATCTAGGTATGTTTTATATGTTTTGCCATAGCTAGATAAGCCGTATCCAATGATTGAATCGGCCAAAGCCAGGTATATTAGTCTTAGAATTTTATATGGGACTTTATATTTTAATATGACTAGCTTGCTTTGTAAAGCCCTCAGTTTATGACATACATGTTGAATGTGAGGTTCCCAGTTAAAGCGCTCGTCAATAATAAGGCCTAAATATTTGTGTTGTTTTACTATATCTAGCGCATTGCATTTACAGT